>VACF01000491.1:0-232093 GCA_006891605.1 Pleurozium schreberi | reverse complement strand
GCAAAGCCAATAAAAAGATGGCAAGCACAAAAATAAAAAGCCAATCAAAATATAGAAACGTGAAAAATGAAAAGCCCAAATAAATTTGTTCACTTTCCTGGGTTTTTTCCATGTGGTTTGTGTAAATTAAAAAACAAAAATTTCAAAAATTAACACATGCTAAAAATCTTAAACCGGTTCTGAGACCGGACCCTAGAGTCAACCGTCGACAGTGGCCGTCGTCCGTCGTTCGTCGCCCGTCGATATCGTTCGTCGCCCGTCGCCCGTCGACAGTGGCCGCCGACCGTCGTCCGTTGAACAAGGCTGTCTCTGAAGACCGTCCAGCCAATCTTGAGAAGCCATTTAAAACCATCCGCCACGGTACCCAGAGCGTCAATTTGGACCGTCGACAGAGTCCGTCTATGCAGTCCGTCCTTGCAATCGAGAGCGTCCACTGAAACCGTCCACTGGGCACGTCCGTCCAAGGCGTCCCGTCGGGTCCATCCTCCAATCGCGTCATCGACGATTTTTCATCCTCCGTCGTTAATTCTGTCATTGATTTCATCCTAACGGACGCCGAGGTTGACATCAGACGTCCGTCCGGACATGACGTGACGTGGATAACGCTGTACAACATGCTCATGTTTTCATGTCATTCTTGATGTTTGGTGGACATCAAGTCCAGCACAATCTACTTGGACGTCCACGTTGACATTAGTGGACATCATCTGGGATGTCCGCATGTCCAAATCCGGCAATCCCACCACTGCGTGTTTTCTTCTAGTGAGTTGTTAATTTTGTCTAAGTCAAATTCTATATCATAATTGGTATCATTGTAGTAAGTCTTTGGTGTCATTTCCAACTTAGTTTGACCTAATACTAGTATCATGCATATCCACTTCAAGACATATAAAATTTGATTATTTCTTAAAATACATATCTAATCACAATTTGGCCGTCATKTAGCCCAAACTAATAAGTCTTTCATCCAACATCCCCACATATGCACAAATGTTTTTTTCATGGCTTTCGATTGAGTTATATATTTCAAAATTGTATCTCATTTCTAAACTTTCACATAGATTGAATAAGATTGCATGGCATATCATTGTTGTTACAAGGCTGTTTTAGTGAACTTTTTTTTTGCAAATCCCTAGTTGTGTATTTTAATGAATATGTGTGTTATCGATATTATTTGTAAAAAAAAACTTAACTGCAAAAGTTTTTTTTGTCATGCTCAAACATATACATGTGAATAAAATAGTGTACTTTAGATGCAAGTTAATTATTTAAATAACCAATCAATATCCCTCTTTGAAAATGNTGTACTTAGAACTCGCATTATATAAGTAAGTGAAATTTAAATTTTGATGTCCAAAGGTAATAACTCCATCAATATCTTTTTGCACTCACTTAGGTCCTTTACAACGACACTAGAGTGTGAGCGGGGAAGAACGAGCAATGAGCGTTAAGCGATGAGCGATTCAATTTGAGTGCTGAATACAAGAATTTTTTTATTGAAAGTAGAATTTTCAGAGTAATAAATAGTATTGTCAGATCTAAAAAAAGAAATGTCTGAAACCAAAAAAAAGAAAAAACTCCAAAAAAAATTTGAAATTTTTTTATTTAAAATAATCAATGTTGCAATCAAATGTTTTATGAAGGGGCATCCATTCATCCACATACAACTGAAATTCATCCATGTCATCCATTTATCATTCATCCAAAAAAGTTTCATACGCACATTATAGTAGTTTAGTACTCCTCAGAATCAAATAGTACCTTCAAGGTTCATTTGGATTGTTCACCGCAAAAGTCTATTAACTATTTTGAGGCTAGTTTAGTACTCCTCGGAATCAAATAGCACCTTCAAGATTCATTTGGAAAAATATAACTACTAAATGAACTAAGGTGGGTATCCCCAAAAGCGCCACTTTGAGGTCTGTAGGTACTTTGAAGGTTAAGTTGATAATAGTGAATACAGGATTGTAAAGAGATGTGTAGAAAAAGAAGAAATGCACAAAAAAAAAATTCAGATTTCAATAAATATGAGACTATAGTAGGGGGACAAAGTTTTGGAAGTAGAGTATTCAAAAGCGCTCATAGGTTGCACTGAAAAATCAACAGTCACATGCACAAAGTTCCCCTCCCAAGGTTTCAGAATGAAAAGAAATGGAGCTGCAATTGTATTTAAAACTATGAAAAAAACCAACCAAATCAGTAGCCAACAAGCAATAGAAAAGCTTGTCARTAATCAATGGGAATTGTCCATGTGTTTCAAAGAAGAGAAAAGAATGATTACCTTGTCAGAAAAACAAATTAACATGTAATGTGAGCTTAGAAGCATGTCACCAATAGCAAAATGGTCAATGATTCTTTGATGAACCACCATATTCACTCACTAATAATTTGAATATATAACTACACCATTTAAGGGCTTAATCTAGGATGCGCTTTTAAGGCACTGTGCCATAATGGGGGTACCCACCTTAATCCTACATTGTAATTTGGTTGCAGTTTAGAGCTCTTTGGAATAGAAAAAATACCATTGAGGATTATCTAGAGAAAATGATCAAGCATTTCCATTTGAACAATCATTTGATCTTTGTTATTAAAAATATACATATCAAAGTCATAAAGTGTCATGTCAGACCAAAAAAGAGTAATTTTAAAATTATTGAAATAGAAATTACTAAATTAGAATTCAAATAAGTCAATTTATTGTTGAAAAACTTTATCTAAGATGGTTGATTTAGCATTCAAATGTTGTAATTGAAATAGAAATTACTAAATTAGAATTCAAATAAGTCAATTTATTGTTGAAAAACTTTATCTAAGATGGTTGATTTAGCATTCAAATGTTGTAGGTAGGGACAAGAATGATAGCCTAGCCTCTCCTACAATAAAAAAGGTACAACCATAGAGATGATGAGCAAATGAATTTCATCCGCATCATCCATTTATCATCCATCAAGGGGAGGCTTTATTTGCACATTGCAATACATATCCTACAATCGTATGGTTCTCTCCATCCATTTTTTTTTTATGACTTTTGCAAGTGAAATGCACAAACCTTGCTATCAAGTATAGAATTACTAGAAATTACAATAGGTACTTTAGTCATTGTATTCCTTTTTAATCCCTAAAGTTCCATTGTTCCTATAGGGGATAAAATAGATGTTAGGTTTTTTTTTTATGAATTCCATTTTGGGCAAAACCTTTTGTAACTTCTAGTAAGCTAGAAAAACTTATACCATATTTGAAAATAATTTTYAAGTCAATTAGTACCTAAGAACAAAAATTCTACCACAATAACAATAAACTCAAAATAGAGAAGACTAAGAAATAAAAAAATTTGCAATAAATGTTTCAATATTTATCATTCATAGATTAAATTTTAGTCCAAATGGGAAGCTTTGATTCATTGCATTTGGATTAGTGGTGTGAAAGATATAGAGCTTCTTGTTTTGTTGACAATTACAACGTCATCTTGAAAAAAAACTTTTTTTTTCACTTTGAATGCTTATAAATTTCAATATGGTCAAATATCACAAAAATTTATCGCAAGATTTGAGATAAGTTTAGTACATGTTACTACAATTAGATTCTAAAAAACAAATTTTAAAAAAACTTCTTAGACGATTGTTGTAGAAATGATAGGTTTGAATGGTTTTGGATTGAAAAACGATTTTGGAACTATAGGGATTTAAAATCATATATTATATATTCTTCATTTTAATTCAAATAATTCAAGACCAACTAAAAAAATCATAACAATAATAATTCTTATCAAAATTTGTTCAAAAGTTAGAAACCGATTCCAACACTTTGTTAATCAATGAATAAAAGAAAAAGGTTTATTGCTCTTGGATTGAATATTGTGGAATTTCAAGTTATTATGATTAGCAACCAACATTTTGGCAAGAGTCTTTGGGGCTCAAAAGATGCTTTAGGGTCGTAGGAACACCTTTCAAGTAATTATAGAGAAATAATCCCAAATATCTTTCCTAAAACTTCCATTGAATTAGGTCCTAATTTTTCCAATTTTTATTATAGAGATTACAAATATCTGACTTATAAGTGAAAATGTAGTGGACGATGGGTTTCATTTAATCTCTAAAGGCTAGAGGGTGTTTGGAAGAGAAATAGTCAAATGTTGACAATTTTACAAATGACATGAGTTATCTTTAGGGTGCCAACTACAACTCTCACTTTGAACTAATTAGTCCGGTAAGGCATCTGTCACCTAGTCTAATCAACCATTATTTAACCACCTCTAGATACATGTGTTTTACCTATCAACTTCCAGACATAAATTTCTAGAAGAAGAAACATTAGGAGAAATATGAGGTCTCTAAAAGGCTGCGAGTTCTAAAAGGCCGCGGTGCTATTATGGATTTTTTTTTCAATCCTGCATGGCACTACTAGTGCCACGTCAAGTTCTCAATAAAAAAAATTATTATTATTATTATTTTTTAAATTATTATTATTATTATTTTTTAAATTATTATTATTATTATTTTTTAAATTATTATTATTATTATTTTTNTTATTATTATTATTTTTTAAATTATTATTATTATTATTTTTTAAATTATTATTATTATTATTATTATTATTTTTATTTTTATTTTTATTTTTATTTTTATTATTTATTTTTATTTTTATTTTAAATTTTTTTATAATGTCACAGGGCCTTGCGGCTAATTTGTTATGACATCCTTTTGGAAGGCTCATACTTCTCCTAATAGGGGCTTTTACAAGGTTGCTAGACCTAAAGTACCAATAAACAATAGATGACTCTTTGGATGTGGGGAGCCATTCCTTGTTGCCACTAAACCGTCTCTCTATTGTTTTGAGGGATTATATAATTGCAATTAAATTATTTTTCAATTTTTTATTTATTTCACTAGACCACTCTTTAAATCCAAGGAGCGCTTTCTTGGTCACAAAACCCTCCTTCTATAAATATGGAGGGGTATTTGAACTCCAATTTGATTTTTTTTTTCAAAATTAAAAAGAATTATTTTCTTCTTTGGATCTCAAGACTTGATTTTTGATGTCAAGGGACCCTTTACTTATTAACTTGATGTTATTTGAACTATGATTTAAAAAACATTCATTATAGTTTTTTTCAAAAATTTTAAATTATTTTTTACGTAGAATACTATTCCTCGAATTTGAAAAACCATTTATTGATGCCAAAGGACCTTCTTTCTATAAATTTAGAGGATTATTGGAATTATGATATAAAAAATACATATTAAAAAATAATAATAATAATCCACCGTACAAGTCCTCAAATCCAAGAAGCCTTTGTGGTGCCAAAGGACCCCCTCTCCATTTATTGACTAGTCCTATAAGAAACCTATCTTTTAGGTGAAGAGCCTCAATTTTTTTAAAAGGATTTCACGTAATGTCCAAGTGATGTTCAATACAACAAATCCATGTTTTATATCAACATTGATGTTACGTTGGATGTTTTTGTTCATAGAAAAACATGGAGTTGTTGCATTGGACGTCACTTAGACATCACTTGAAATTCGTTTAAGAAAATTGGACTTGTCATCTAAAACGCGGGTTTTATAAAATGTGGATCATTTGAAGATCTTTAATTCATTGTGATGGTCCCTCCATGCTAAAGGAATGCTCCTCAAAATCCATCAAATGCTCTTCGGCTTCGAAAAGCCTATCTCTAATAACAAATGGCTTCCTCTTAGTTTTCTTTGATATGTCATTAGATAGACTTTTGTCAACCCAAATTCTCCCCCTAACTAATTTAGAGGTTCAAGTTAGATTAACATACAAGTTCCTTATGAAGTTTTCATATATGCAATCTTAAGATATAAGAGAAAGACTAAAGAATTCAAGAACAATAATCAAAATAGAATATAACAAATTGCTTTCCAAATGGACCGTCTTTTTATCAATGGTAAAATATGAGTTTATATCTATATTCTTTGTTTTTGTTTTTGTTTATATATATATATATATATATATATATATATCTTATTTAATGGAAAGTCAAGAATGGATGCTCAACAAGGGAAAATACAAGAATGAGAGTGAGTAAAGACTCATAGCAATGGAGCATACATTGCGAACAGACCTTCCGCCATTGTAATCACCACCACGTTCTCGTCCAAGATTCAAATAAGAAATATCTTAGCTCTCTGGATTGCTTAACAAAAAGAGCTACTCACTCCAAAAAGATTTATACTAATATCTTTTACTGCCTAAAAGATATGACTACAAACTCAAGGTTAAAAGTTTTACAACTTGCCTCACGATTCTGCTTCAGACCTCTCTTTACTTCTACAGTTGTAACTTCTATCTATATAGTCCAAATGAAGTGAAACAACATGATCTGGAAGCACAAAAAATGTGAGCAATCTCTCTAAGTTATTTCGCATAGATTGTGTTCTTTCTCACAAAGTTATAAACCTTCAAAGGTTCAGAACTTGAAAACTCAAGGCAGCTAAGCTCTGTTCACTTAAACGGCCACAATTTTCTACTCACAATCCTAATTACTACGAAATAAAGCTTGATAGAAAGCCAACAAAAATGTACATATGCTCTATAAAAGTGTTTTAGTCAACTCTAAAATGTCTAACCTCCTACAGATGGGAGAACTATGACTATGTTGAGCATACGCTCAACTCTCAATTATTTTTGATTAACTAACTCATTGCCTTCAAGAGAGAGAGATGGAAAGCATAGAATACAAAGGTACTAACTAAAGATGCAAGTGTTGAGTAATAAGTTGGAAGTTGTGATCATTTGCCTTCAAGACTCCAATTTATAGCTTCTTGAACTTCATCTTTTCCTTTGCTTGTTTATTTTTTTCTTTTTCATTGGTTGTTGACCTTCATCTTGTCCTTTGGTTGTTGATCTTCATCTTGTCATTTGGTTGTTGATCTTCATCTTGTCATTTGGTTGTTGATCTTCCTTTTTTTTACACATCACGCCTCTCTTTTCAACAAGTTGTAAAAGCTTTTCTAGGACTCTCTTCCCTAGGCCTTCTCTCTTTTCAACATGTTGTAAGAACTTTTCTAGGCCTTCTCTCTTTTCAACAAGTTGTAAAAACTTTCCTAGGACTCTCTTTCCTGGGCCTTCTCTCTTTTCAACAAGTTGTAAGATTTTTTCTAGAACTCTCTTCCCTAGGTCATCTCTCTTCCCTAGGTCATCTCTCTTCCCTAGGTCATCTCTCTTCCCTAGGTCATCTCTCTTCCCTAGGCCTTGTCTTTTTTTGAGATTTTGTAAAAACTTTTGTACTACATATATCTATCATTCTATCTATCTCTCTCTCTCTCTCTATATATATATATATATATATATATATATAAATTTTTTTATCAAAAGTTCTTAGGCTACAAATGCTATCCCTAATCTACTACTCCATATAGATTTTTTTTACAAAATATAAAAATATTTGGCTGAAGGCCAAATTTAGCTTTTAGGACTACCACTTATCTATTACTATGAAGACCTATAAATGTCAATTTTGCCCTTGAATTTATGTCTAACATGCTAAAGTATAATAGAAAATTCTAAATGAACAGCTAAGATGAAATCTAGTGCTTACAACTTTCTAGAGAAGCCATTTTCTAGTAACAATGGACTCTCCTTTAATTTTTTTGGGTATATCCTTAGATATATTTTATTAATTTTGGTGCCATAGAAGGCTCCTCACATCTCAAGAGCTGTCCTTCTCTATTATCGCACTATCCCTCTCTACTATCACGCTGTCCCTCTCTATTATCACCATTGCTTTGACTACAAACAACACCTAACTAAGAGCTTCCACAAACAATCTATACTATACTACTCACTTCGTTCAACACTCCCACTGTGTTTGTTGCCAAACAATGTCAAATCCATCTCTTTGCGAAGAACTTCATGTCGAGGCTTGCCAAATGCTTTAGTAAGCACATCCACCACCATGTGCTCCGTGGAAATATACTTCATCTCAATCACATCTTCTTCAACTTTCTCAAGAATGAAATGGTGCTAAATATCAATGTGTTTGCTTCGAAAGTGATGGATTGGGTTCTTCACCAAGGCAATGGCGTCTTGATTGTCACACATGATGCGTGTGCTCTTTTCTTCTACCAATCCAACATCACTCATGAATTATCTTAGCCATATCGCTTCCCTTGTGCATTGGCTAATGGCCATGTACTCTGCCTCGGATGAAGACAAGGCAATGGTGGGTTGTTTCTTGGAGTTCCACAAAATGGCACCGTTTCAAGACGAAAAACATACCCCGTTGTTGACCTCCTATCGATAGCATCTTTGGCCCAATCTACATCACAAAAGCCCACTAATATAAGGTTCTTGCCTCCAAATACCAACTTGGCATCCAATGTACCTTGGAGGTACCGCATGACCCTCTTTACCGCTGACCAATGCTTTGGGCCACTCTTGACCATGTGTTGGCTCACCACACTCATTGCAAATGCAAGGTTAGGCCTCGTGGCCACCATAGCATACATCAAGCTCTCCACTGCAGCTTTGTATGGCACATTTTGCATTTCTGCTTTTACACCTCATACTCTTCGTCCGTGAATTTAAACATCTTCTCCTTCACATCAAGAGGCGTGCCAATGGATTTGCACCCCTCTATGTTGAAGCTCTTCAACACCCCCTCGATGTACTTGCTTTGGCTCATGGTGATGTTGCGCAAAACACGTTGCCTTGTAAACTCCACTCCAAGGGTATAGTGTAGTTCTCCGAGGTAGCTCATGTCATATTGGCTCTTCAACATCGCCTTCACTTCCACCATCTTACTCATGGTGTTGGTCATGAGGATTAAGTCATCTACATAAACAATGACAATCACCAAATACACATTTGTTTGCTTGATATAGAGAGAATGGTTCGCATGACTCCTTGTGTAGCCCTATCTTGCAAACAATGCATCCACATCCATGTACCATGCTCTTCCCGATTGCCTCAACCTATAGATGGCATTTTTCAGCTTACACTTCAAGTGCCCGTGGCCCACATGAACAAAGCCCTTGGGTTGATCCATGTAGATCACCTCTTCAAGACTTGAATTGAGAAACGCTGTGACGACATCCATTTGGTGCATCTCCAAGTCCATGGCTGCCCCAATCATCGTCATGCATCGAATGGTGCAAACTTGGCCACAGGTGCAGAAGTCTTATTGAAGTCCACCCTTTTGACTTGAGAATATCTCTTGGCTACCAACCTCGTCTTATAGCGCACAATGTTGCCCAATGCATCTCTCTTGGTGCAAAATACCCACTTGCATCCAACATTTATACGATCACGAGGAAGGGGAGAGAGTTCCTATGTACCTTTGGCCATAAGTGAGATATACTCTTCTCGCATGGATTGCTCCCACTTGTTTGCATCCGCGCTCTTCATAGCTTCACCAATGTTGTATGGATCTTTTGCATATGCCACATTGGCGTGCTCCACTTGTTCTTGAGGCAAGATATGGTTCTTCCATCATTCTMCATGCGGTCTACACTCCCTCGTAGGGTATCTTGGTTCCTCGAAAGTACCTCCATCTTCATCTTCACTTGGTGCCAAACTTGGAGATGGAATTGCCTTCTTTCTGGGTATTGGTGGTGTCTAATCATGCTCCTCCTCCTCCTCCTTGGGCAAAGCTTTCATATTTGGAGATTTGTCCACATCATGCGCAGGTTGCTCATTGCTCTTATTTGGATATTTTTCCAAAGCATCAGTTATCTCTCCTTTGTCTTCCATAAAAGTGACGTCTCGACTCTTAATGATCTTCTTGGTCTCCAAACACAACAACCTATAGGCCTTCAAACCCTCACAATACCCCAATAATAAGCACTTGATGCCCTTGGCTTCAAGCTTGGAGCGCTTGGGATTCAAATCCAAGGCATAAGCAACGCATCCAAAGATGCGCAAGTGGCCAATATTGGGCCTTCTTCCACTCCATGCTTCTTGTGGTGTCATGAATGCAACTGCATTTGTGGGACATCTATTGCGCGTATACGCCGCATTTGCTATGGCCTCCGCCCAAAAGTCATATGTGAGGCTTTGAGCATGCAACATGACACGAGCCATCTCCACAAGTGTGCAGTTTGCTCGCTCCGCCATACCATTTTGTTGTGGAGTGTAAGAGGCTGAAGTTTGGTGTTGAATGCCATGCTTCCTTATAAATGCTCTTGGACGTGTACTCCACTCCATTGTCCAATGTCAACACCTTCACCGTATGCCCCGAGTGTACAATCCAATTCGTTCTCCACGAGTGCCTTCCATACTTTGAACCTCTCAAATACCTCACTCTTGCATTTGAGCATAAACATCCATATTTTCCTTAAAAAATCATTAATGAAGGTCAAAAAATTTCTTGCACCGCCCATGGAAGTGGTCCTCATAGGACCACAAACATCTGAGTGCACAATCTCCAACACTTTGGCGGCTCTTGTAGCTCCATCGCTTGGAAAATGTTGCATTGTTTGCTTGCCTTCAATACAAGCCTCGCACTTCAAATCACTAGAGCCTTTCTCCACTTGCATGCCACCCACCATGCTTTAGAAAGCTCTTCACACTCTTCTCATTGAGGTGGCCTAATATCTTGTGCCATAGCGTCAAAGAGTATTGGTGGAGTGCTCCTTGCGCCAAACACGTCATATTGGTGCCATTCACCGTTTTGAACCTCAATTGATACAAGTTGCTTTCTTTCGGCGTCATCACAATCATTTCTCCATTGGGTGCACCCCTTGTTGTTGAATTGCACCTTCAAATCTTGTGACACCAACTTGCTCATCGAAAGCAAGCTGACATGCAATTTGGGCACATGCAATACATCTTGGATGCAAATTGTCCTCATTTGGCCCTTCACATCCACCTCCACCATGATGCAACCCATGCCAATTGCATCTACCACACCATTGTCACCCAAATACACCTTGCGTTTACTAGTGGGGTGATAAGTGAGGAATGCTTGCCTATGCGTGGTCATGTGTTGCGTTGCGCACTTGCGCCTGAGTTAATAATCCACTTGAACATGTCGGAGTTGTCATATCCATCATCAACCGCAAACGCAAAGTCATCTTCCACCTCCTTTACACTCGCCTTATTTGCACTCTCCTTCATGGGCAATCTACAAAACCGTGCAAGGTGGTCGGGCTTACCACAATTGTAGCACGTGCGTGTCTCCTTGCGTGGTTGAGAGCTCTCTCCTTATCCATATCGAGAGTAGAGTGCGGCCTCTCCTTCTTGGGACTCCTTCTCCTTCCTTTTGGACACCTCATGCATCAATCTTGTCGTGATGAAGTCAAGAGTGAGCTCCGCTATAGATCTTGTCTCCAATGCCGTGATGAGATACTCATATGAAGGCAGTATGCTCTCTAGTAAAGTCATCACTGCACAATATCTCCATCCGTGACGAGCACCTCCAAACAGGCGAGTTGATCCGCAAGTGCCTTAACCTTGTTGATGTGGTCAAGCATGTCCTTGTTCTCTTGCATCTTTCACGTGAAAAACTTGCATCAAATGAAGAGCATGTTGAACAAGCTCTTTGTCTCATGGATGTTGCAAAGCACCTTCCATGCTTTCGCGTGTCCCTTGCATGCTCGAATATGTGCAAGTTGCCTATCTACGAGATTGCAAGCAATCACTGAAAAGGCCTTCTTGACCCTCCTCTCATAGGACTTCTTGACTTTGACATCCGCATCGGTTGCGGGGACCTCCTCGGTGCCCTCCACAATCTCCCACAAATCCTTCTTGACCAAGATCATCTCCATCTTGAACTTCCATAGTTCAAAGTTCTCTCCATTGAACTTGACAATGACCCTCATGCCATCTCCATCACTATTGGCCATGGTGGATGACTTCCACTCCATTCCAAGTCCAAGTACTCCAAATCTCTCAAATCAAACCTCAAGTGGTCTTAAACTCTCCAATGTATACTCAAGTGCTCCAAATCTCTCAAATCAGACCCCAAGTGGTCCAAATCTCTCTAGTGAACACTCAAGTATTCCAAATCACTCGAATCAAGCCCCAAATGGTCCAAATCTCTCAGATAAACATTCAAGTCCTCCAATTCACTCAAATCAAATCCTAAGTGGTCTAAATCTCCCCAGTGAACACTCAAATATTCCAAATCACTCAAATCAGACCCCAAGTGGTTAAAATCTCTCCAATGAACACTCAAGTGCTCCAAATCACTCAAATCAAACTCCTCTTGAGTGCCCAACAAGTACAATTAACCCTCAATGAACTAGAATGAGCTCAAAGCAAGAAAATATCTCACCAAAAAGTCAAAATCTTGAATCAAAATGCTTCAATCGACCCCAAACTTCACTTGCTCCAAGCTCCAATAGTGCTCCTCCAACACACCTTGCAATGAAATCTAATCTCTAATAATAGCAACTTACATGAGTGAGCCCATAACCTATTGAGAAAAGAATACCAAGCTAATGTATTCCAATGAAGGGGAATCACAAACAAGTGTGAGAAAAGGGGTGTTAAACCCATGCTAAGGGTTGCCCTCTTATACTACTCTCCTACCAAGTGCCAAGACTAACCATATGGGTTATGTCTTCACCTCTCTATTATCACATTTTCCCTCTCTATTATCACCATTGCTTTGGCTACAAACAACACTTAACTAAAAGCTTCCACAAACAATCTACACTATACTACTCACTTTGTTCAACACAAGTAGCCCTCTTCTAATATCAAAAGGCTCTCCCATAGAAGGCTTTTTGGATTCGAGGAGCCCTTCCTTAGTGCCGAAGGGATCTTCCAAAATAGGCTCCTTATAACCCAAAGAAGGCTCCTTTCATCCGAGGAGCTCTTTACTGCTACACAAAGACTTTGCCAAAGAAAACTCTTTTAAATCCAAAAAGACCTTTTTTGGTGCCAAAGGGCTCTCCCTTAATTTCTTTTGATAGGTTACTAGATAGAATTTACAAGCTATAGAAAGATCCAAGAATTTGAAGGAGTCATTCATTGTTACCAATGGAAGTGACCTCTATTGTTTAGAGGTCCTTTAAGGGTTTTTAGTTCTTTGTAAAAGCCCTTGAAGTAAATGGAAGGCACTTTAGAGCTCCCGAAAGGCTCTTGGGAACCCAAACAAGGCTCCTTAGAACCCATATAAGGTCTATATAAGGCTTTTCCGGACCCATAGAAGGCTCTTTAGTACGCAAAGAAGGCTCCTCAGATTCACAGGAGCCTTGCTTTGTGACAAAGTATTCTTCCAAAAAGAGCTCCTCAAATCCAAGGAGCCCTTCTTGGTGCCAAAGAAATTTGTCAAAGAAGGCTCCTCGGATCAGATGAGCCCTTCCTTCGTGCCAAAGTGTTCTTCCGAAAAAGGCTCCTCGAATCCGAGGAGCCCCTCTCGGTGCCAAAAAGCTTTATGAAAAAAGGCTTCTTGAATCCGAAGAGTCTTTTCTTGGTGCCAAAGGTCTCTCCCAAAAAAATCTCCTGTAAACCCATAGAAGGCTCATTCCGAGGAGAGCTTCGTTGGTACGAGCTATATGGTGCCAAAGTTTTCTCCTAGAGAAGGCTCCTCGAATCCGAGGAGTCTTTTCTTGGTGCCAAAGGGCTCTCCCAAGGRAGGCCCCTCTCAACCCATAGAAGGCTCTTTGGATTCTGAGGAGCACTTCTGTTATACCAAATCGTTTTTTTATGTATGTTTGGTGCCAAAGTTTTCTTTCAAAGAAGGCTCCTCCGATCCGAGGAGTCTGTCCTTGGTGCCAAATGACTCTTCCAAGGAAGGCTCCTTTCAACCCATAGAAGGCTCCTTAGATCTAAGGAGCTCTTCCTTGGTGCCAAAAGATTCTTCAAAAGAAGGCTCCTTTGATGAGAAGAGCCCTCATTGGTGCAAAATGTCTTTTCTTCGATATGAGTAGTCATTTCTTGGTGCCAACGTATTTTCCCTTAATTTTTTGTGGGTATCATGTGAGAGACTTTTGATTGTTTGTTAAAGTCTTTTAGTGCCATGGAAAGTTGTGTTGGATTCTTTAATCTTACCAAAGGTGCAAATAAATCTTTATTGAAAATTTTAGGTATGTCATTAGAAGTACTTTTTGATCTTTGTGAATATACTTGGGAACCAAAAGAAGGCTTCTCGGATCGAAAGAGCCATCTTTTGGTGCCAAAGGGACTCCTTCATAATTTTTTGGGATGTCAATTGAGAGACTCTTGTTTCTTTGTTAAGGGCTTTTGGAGCCTCGAAACCTATTTTTGGTGCCAAGGACCTTTTGTCACAAGAATTTGGAATGGCATTTGAAGAACTTTTAATTCTTTGTAAAGAGCTCAATTCGGCGAGGGAGGGCTTTTTAAATCCGAAGGACCCTTTGTTGGTGCCACCACCACTTACAAAGCACAATTTTGGATATTGATTAAAGCACACTTTGTACTTTTTTAAATACTAAAGTGTAGTAGAGTCAGATTATTTTTTGAAAATTTAGCCATAATATTTTAAAATATATCATCTATAAGATCCTATTACATTTTATCCCTCTAATGTATTAATATAAATATTTTTTTTACAAAAAATAATCTCTAAATTTGACATCTTCTTTTAGTAAAATACATCAAAGATACATTTTTTACTTTTTACATACAATTTTATTTTGAAATTCTTCTTAAAATTAATATTATAACTAAGCCCTTCATTCAATTCCATTGATGCAAGATGCACAATCTATATTGATTATGTATTTAAAATATCCATTTTTACAAAAGAAACATGTTCAAAATTCATAAGTTTAATCCTAATGTTCTTTAAACATGTAAAATTATTTCTTTAAAACATCAAAAGTAGAGATTATCCATACAAGTTGATTTATAGATATTGGAATCCATAGGAAAAAAAATAATGAAATTGATAAATGGTTTGAATATAAAATAATGCCGAATTTGCCTTCAAAAATTTTTCTAATCAAATTTCTTGCTTAGATTGACTCCTTTGATTACAAGCATATCCTTTTGGATAATGTGTTTCTCTTTTCTAAGCAAAAATTCCAATTACTCTTAGACTATGCATGCCATTCCTATGGCAAAACACCGTAAAGAAGGTGATGCAATTTTGCATATATGGCACTAGTATGGCATCCTTCAAATGTCCACTAAATTTTTTTCTTTATTTATTTAGTATTTAAACTTCACCTTAGTATTTCAACAATTTTTTTTCTTATTTAAGAATGTTTTGATCCCATGAATACTAATTCATCTCCAATTAATGACAAATTGGTCTCCATGTGTGTTTTAAAGCTTAGTCCATACAACAGGGTTGCTATTTTGTGAGCCTGAGAGCGTGAGCGTGTGAGCGTGTGAGCATGCAAGCATACCATTTTGTCTATTGAAAATTGATGAAGTACCTATGACCGTGGAAATTGGAATGAGGACTACATCTCACTACTCTCAGTGGATGAGATCTCCTGCTCTGATTCTAGGGCTGTCTCATCTATAAATTGCAAAATTGTAGGGTCTAAAGACTTAGACTTCCTCCGTCTACAAAAATCCTGTTGACAGGCCAATGTCCCAGCTACAGCCTTTGCATACAATGGCAACAGAAAGGGCTTCTCCGGGCTTGGAAAAAACGATGGTAGAGTGAAAAATGGTTGGGTAGCCACCGAATTGTAAGTCATGCTGCAAATGAAAAAATAATAATTAGAAATGGCAAGAATTTCACATTCTTGATGAAAGAAGTTTGCAAGAAAAACTTGAAGAAAAACTTGATGAATGAATAGTAGACATCTCTCTTTAGAAATTTTGGAAAAAAGCAAGCATGGATAGACTTACTTACTGAAACGAGATTTCTTCACGATGTGGGGAACTTCAATTTGCTGAGCTTCATCATCGTCAGAATCCTGTACAACGGCAACGGCTATAGGTGGAACATCTTTCGGTGCACAAATCATTGGGGCCAAAATTGCTTGAAAAAGGCCTTTGTCTTCCTCGAGTGCAATGATGTGCCTGCTCAAAATCTTGCAAGCGTGGATGGAAGCCCCTAATCCACAAAACAAAACAAATTGAATTACTACAATACTCAATGAAAATTGAAGAAAAAATAAGAATGAACAAATACAATAAAAGACAGTGAATGCTCATGCACATACCTGTCGCAGCAGTGCAATCAATAACAACATCGTTGGCAAACGTTGATGCTTCTATCAACATCTGCATGAAACGGGGATCCTTTTCTCTTGCACCCCTTTAAGGTTTGAATTTGCTATCCATAGTCAATGTCTCTTTCTTTGTGAAATTCTGAATAACATCATCAACTGCGACATCTATTCCTAGCTCCCTGAGCTTTGGGCATGGCTGGAATTTAAACTTAGAAGGACCAATCCCATCCAAATTCCTGACCAGCAACATGACGCAGAAAAATTGAGTCTGCAAGAGCAAAGATGTATACGGTGAATTAGTCCAAATTGAATGATGAAATATAAACTATTAGTTGCCATAACAAATCCATAGAAGTAGAAATGTAATCAATTAAAAGAATCGTAATACAAGTTAACAAAAGATACACCACCTGCAGTAGATTATGTCATATTCAATAATGAAAGCATTTTTTTCAACAGAAGACGAATCCTTGAATAAAATAGGGAAAAGTGAAGGATGATCATACCGTACATCCAGTAGAGATCGRTGAGGCCAAATGAAGCCAGTTCGTTCCTCACCAATCCTTCATCTTCTTAAACGAATATATTGCAGCGTACTTCAAAATCGTAGCCTTCACGACAGGACTCCGAGAATGAATAATGAATAACGCACCGTCATCGTGCAAATGACCATCAGCAAACTCGAACACCGCCTCCAGCCAAGAAGGGTGGACCATGTTCCATTTCGGAACAATATGTGCAAGTGCCAATAGTCCTGGGATAGGCAAACCCTCGGGCATGTCCGCAATGACGAGGTCCACTCGBGCTTTATCACTCCGAACACCACGGAAGAAACGCTCCTTCTCTCCTTTGTGCTGCAAAATCATCGAATCAATTAGGAAACAGACCGATAATGTCAAAGAGAAAAAACCCAAGTGACAAATGGAAGAAAGTGAAAATGCGAACCTTGTCAACAAAACTGACAATGTCGTGGTATACTTGGGGAAGAAGATCGGCCAAGACATCAGTAAGAGAGTAATTTAGAACCAGCTCGTCAATCAAAATCTCTGAATCCTGCAGGTACTCCACAATGGATGAACCATGCTGCATCTCGTCATTGCTGAGTGAAGCATACTCCGAATCACGCTTGGTGCCACGTGAATTTGAGCATTGATGCTCGGAGCTCTTGTCTTTGGTGGATGAACGTAAGCCATCCTCTCGGGTATACTTCCCCTTCCCCTTGTCCTTCTCCGCTGCTAGTACTTGCTCAGACTCAGTAAGCTTCTTTATCTTCTTTGTGGCTCTCTCCTTTGCCTTGTCCACCACCTCGGAGTTCTTGAGCGCAATCTTTTTGTTGATGTCATCTCTCCTCTTGATTGCCTTCGCCTTGGCATCCTCATCAAGACCGGCAAACTTGTCCACATCCTCAACCACAGCATGAGTATTGATCGACCGCTTCAAATGGTCCTCAGGCAAGGGCGTGAATTCCGGCGGGCAATCCAAATACCACGCACCGGTTTTCAAATGCAAACTCGTCCACCATTTTGATTGCGCCTCCGAAAACATGCAATGCTTGGATGAATCATCCAACCACGTTCGCAGAAATTTAGGTAGATCGCGCTTCTCAATTGCTCCCTTAGGCAAGAGCTCACACATGAAGTACCTGTACAGACCAAATTTTTCAGAATATAGAAAATGATCCAACAGCGGCAATAAACGAACTTAATTAAGCATATCACAATGGCATTAAGGTATCAAATTCTTACCGGTAGATCACCCGTTTGACAACTAGATCAGTGCCCTTGTGTTTCTTGAAGTCATCTGATTTTCTGAAGACATCGTGTCCCCGGAATTGGGGCAAAAAAGCGTGGTCCCACACTCGATTTCTCCAATCCTCAACATAATCTGGAAAAGTCTTGGGCTCCTGGAGAGAGTCCATAGCTAACTTTAGCTGGTCTTTTTTCACAATGTTATCAAACATTTCTGCTCCCGTGTCTTGTATCTGCAAGGCCATTAAAAGTCGTGATGTATACTAATTGATTACATCTCAATCCGAATTGCACTAACCATTTAATGTCATCGTGGAATAGATGACATCCAGAAACCGAGATGAATAAAACATGAATGAAATGAAAGAAGAACACTTACCCCTGAATACCAACACGCCTTCGCCAGGAAAGACTTGAGTTCTATCTCTCCAGCTGGCTTCAATGGGAACCGTCTTGCCTCCCTCGTTTGAACCGAGGAGTTCCACCATGTAAGCCACCTAACCTTATGCTCCTTGCTCACGTTGCATTTTGCAATCAACTGCAACTTCTCGAGAGTCATTTCTTGAATGATGTTGGAACTCCAATGACGCTCAATCTGAAAGCACGAATCACTTGAAGTTAGATTTACTAAATGAAACAAGAAGAAGAGAAGAAGGAGAGGTCAAAAGAGATGTTATCATACCTCCTGGCAGGGTTGTCTCGGACGTTCAGATTTTGGGAAATCGCGTCCGAAAACCGGACATCCGGACGTCCGCCTGTCCGGCTGAATCCGAAGCTGGCGGACGCTCGCGGACGGTCCGGTCACCGTCCAGCGAACGGGCGAACAACGGACCAGCAGACAGGCGGACCAGCGGACCAGCGGACAGGTGGACGGGGCGGACCCGCGGACCCACAGACAGGCGGACGGCATAGCAATTTTAACTTTTAAGATTTCATAGTTAAGTTCATGGGTTTAACACATTTTTAGGTCATTCCTAGGCTGGTAGGCTACTTTTTTTGTTCGTTGCCATATGGAGGGCTTCAAAAAATATCTTGTTCATTACATCGAAAACAAAAAATCAAAGCATACCCAAGGAACATTTTTGGAATTTTACTTTGAATGGAATGTTATAAATTGAAAGATTTCAATACATTTTTAAAGATAAACAAAGAAACTACTTATAACTTATGAACTTCTAAAGTTCTAGGCTACTATTCTACTATTTCCCCCTTATTGGGAAGCACTTTTCTCGATGTAGAAGGTCTAGTTGACTTGCCTATCTTCTCTTTTTTCATTCGCATTAAATTTTTTCCTATGCTTTGTTGAAGGCCGTCAACCGCATTTTGCTCACGTTTGTCAAGAGGAAGTTTTCATGTTTTGGCTTTCTTCATCTTTGGGGATATTAAGAACGGCTCCATCACTTGTCTCTTCTTAGGGTCAGTACATTGCTTCAGCATTGCTTGGGCTGTTTGGCGCCCCTCGTTGCCGCATCCATCTATTTGAGTCAAAGATTTCAATTTCCCGTTCGATGGCTTCATAGACGGCTGAAGTGGGCATTCCTCTCTTTTCTTAAATATGGCAGACAATGGCTCATTATCTTCAGGAATATGGCTTGAAGATACGTTGGAAGTCCGCATTTCTAATTCACAACCTCTTGAACCCAACAAATTAGTACTTCTCGTGTTGAATAGTACTCGTGGAGTTGTTGGATGATTGCTACGTGCCGACTGTATGATGCTTTCTTTCCTTGCTTCATCACTGTACAACATATTTGGGCTTCCACTTCCTATCAACTCTAAAAGTTCATTGTTTACCGGTAGTTGCGTGGTAGAATCCACCATACTTCGTTCCGTAATTCGATTGATCGCTAATCTTCCTCCAAACTCCAATGTTGTATTGTCCACATTCACTTGGCTTTCATCATTGTTTTCGTCACTTTTTTCGAAATGTGCTGTCGATAGAGCCTTTTCCGTATCGAGCACCACCCCCCTTTCGGACATACCGACTACAACCGTAATCTCAATTTCAGTTGCTGGTGAAACATTTGTATCCCCCTTGTTTTGCAAAAGCGATTCGCTGCTTAGAAGGCGACTTCCAACTAAAATTTTTGCTATGGAAGGTACTTCTTCATCACTCTCGCAGTGACCATCTTCTTCTTGGAAATCATACGCGTCTCCATTATTGGTGGTCACATTATTATCGTGTATATTCCATCTGCCACCATCGAAGTTGTGTATGTGTCCACTTCTCTCGTGGCGAGCATCACCGACAAGGTCCGCATCACTTCTTTTGTCTTCCTCTTCCAATTGCTCCATGTCTTCACGTTCTTCGGCATTCGTTTTATTGACAACATTTTCTTCTAGCAAATTGTCATCATCACTGCTGTCGTCATCACCGACAAGCCCATCGGATTCCTCAGAGTCCGACTCCACATGCTCACGGTACCATTTCTTCTCGTCTCTCTCGTTTAATGCAGACACGACCCTAGAATTTGTGTACACATACACAAAATTCATTGCTCTTTTCGTGTTTAATTTGTTACGAGATTTGTTGTGAACAAAAGAGTAACTACTCCAATTGCGTTCACATGCAGATGAAGATATAGGTTGCCCCAATATTCTCCTCGCAATTGGAGCAAGGTGTTTCGCGCATGCTCCTTCAAAATCCCACCAAGCATGCGTTGATAATTTGGACTTCGTTGCATTTGACATGTTGTGAAAAGGAAACTCTTTATGTCGGAAAGCCATGAACTCCTTTACCACGTCATCATACTCTTCAAGTTTACATATTCGCTTGAATACGTTCCTGCATGCATTAGCTGCATGGCCATCGTCGGCTAATTGTTGATCTTCGAAAAGGTAGGGATTTAGAAAAGCCCAGCATACATGATATCATTCTCCACTAATTCCCATCGAGCCTAAAATGCCCCTTGTAGTGGTTTCACCTCTTCGGGCTTCAAGTTAAAAGGAGGATTCACTATCCCCGCCACATGTTTGTGTATTTTCCTCATAACATATAGAACCTTGCCCGTGCATGGTGTCTTTGCATCTACGTCACGGAGGCCATACACAATGGGGCCCACCAACTGCACAAAATTCTTGCTAGTCTTTCAGAATGTAGAGCCTTTTATTGACTTCTTCACAAGTTGAGATTTTGTACGACTATCGCCTTTCTTATGCGACAAGGTCCTCACATATGTCTCCCAACGGAGGTCATTCACACTTTATTTTAATGCTTTCTTCACCTCCATCAAGCGCTCCAATGCAATAAAATTGGAGGCAAATCTTGTTTCCCCCAGCATCAACAAGCTCAATTCTTTTTGGTAACTATGAAAAATTGCAAGCGACATGTGTCGCTTTCTAAAGAACTTTAGCACCCTGCGTGCCTCTTTAATTAGGGTCTGTATCCACTCTTTCTTGCCCCAATCTTTTAGCAACAAATTCAAGGCGTGCGCCACGCACCCTTGGAAGAAAATGTGCGGATACTTCTTCGTTATTATTCTCACGGCTTTAGGATTCATAGTAGCATTGTCCGCGGTTATTTGCACCATATTCTTCGGCCCCACCTTCTCTAGGAATTTGTCCAAAATTGTTGCCAAATACTCTCCGTTTTTTTCAAATCCACTTGTGTCCACTGATCCTAAAAACTGTTCTCCCGCGNTTGCAAGCGACATGTGTCGCTTTCTAAAGAACTTTAGCACCCTGCGTGCCTCTTTAATTAGGGTCTGTATCCACTCTTTCTTGCCCCAATCTTTTAGCAACAAATTCAAGGCGTGCGCCACGCACCCTTGGAAGAAAATGTGCGGATACTTCTTCGTTATTATTCTCACGGCTTTAGGATTCATAGTAGCATTGTCCGCGGTTATTTGCACCATATTCTTCGGCCCCACCTTCTCTAGGAATTTGTCCAAAATTGTTGCCAAATACTCTCCGTTTTTTTCAAATCCACTTGTGTCCACTGATCCTAAAAACTGTTCTCCCGCGGAAGACACAAGCATCACATTCAAGAGTGGTTGATTTCTAATTGAGCTCCATCCATCCATAGACAATGTTGCACCAAATTCCCGGATACTTTCTTCGGTCCGCTTGTGCACTTTCACCTCAACATCTGCCTTCGCTTGGTCTAACAACTTTGTTCGTATAGCTCCATACGAAGGAAGGCTATATGGCCTTTTGAACTCAGCTGTTCTCTTCACTGCCTCTTTGAATACTTCACTTCGAGCTCCTGCGAACGGTATGTTGGATGTGTAGAAGAAATTGGCCCACAACTTATTCAAATTGCATCTACCAGCTTCTTCAAAACCATCTGTTAATTGGCACTGCCTACGAAGCCTACTATTAGAACACGTTAGAGTTCCATATTGGCTCGTGGATGCTGTGGTCTGATTTATCCCCGAAACTGAACAAACTGTTTCAATGGGATCTGCGCAGGAGTCTACTTGCATTGAACGGTCTGAATCCTTTCCGTTTGGCGTAGAATTTGCGACTATTGCAATATCTTTGCCGTCTACATTCTCATAATCCGATCTTGGTGGGAACATTCCATCACACCGAAGAAAAAGAGCTCAAACTGCAGATGTCAATTGTGCGCATAAGCTTATTCCTATGTCATGAGTACCATTTTTCCCTTCATACCCCAAATGGCTCAACATGCGGCACTTTCAATTTGCAAACTCCAAATTGCATGCTTTGCACTTCACTTTACCACTTAATGTAACAATATACCATCCTGACAAATTCTTACTCATTGTGAAAACCTTCTTCCAAATTCGAGGTCCAATTGATCAATATTCCGTTGAAGTCTGTGCATTCAAATCATCAAATGTTCGTGTATCACATAAAAATATTGAATGAAGCCTTGGAAACCAAAGCCCCCTTGTTCACTAAACTAATACCAAGCAAGAGACACAAGAAATGTAGCTCTGGCCCTTGGAAATATTAGCATTCAGCAAACAAGAGTGACTTGAAGTCCATCCTTCCTTCATCTTATACCATCTCAAAACCTGAAATTAAAATAACCGTTGACTACAACCCCAACGGTCCTTAAACCCAGTGGACAAATGGACCAGCGGACGGACAGGCGGACCACCGGACCAGCAGACCGGAAAACTGGCGGACGGGCAAACGGAAGCACCAGCAGAACAGCGGACCAGTGGTCCAGCGGACGGACGGGTTGACCGACTGGTCCGGCTCATTTCGATTTTTGACAAACAAACCACAAAGGAAGAGAACTTCATTCATGAACGGTGAAGGTCCAAAAATACCAAAATTTCCATATATTCATGTATGAATAGAACAATAAAAACATTTTCCACGGAGGCAAATTCATGCAAATTATAAGGAAGCTATGAAATATGAATCCTATGATATTAACAGTTCAAAAAAGACAAACGGTGCCATACCCATAGGGTAAACATAACTACATAAGTAATAAATCCTATATTATTTATTGGATACTTATCTACTTTTGGTATTAATGTAGGTCTATAGTTTAAAATGAAACATTTTCCTACTACATTATATTGTCTTCCGCATCACGAGATGTCCCCTCCCTCTCCATGAGTCTTCTACTTGTGCGACGAGGTACTGTGGACGGACTGCCTTCTTCAACGCAATTTTGAAGTTCACGAGAAAATCCTACTTCCATATCAACTCTCTCAAATTGTCTTCTTGTTTTTGTAGAGTGGTCATCTTCTTCTTCCATCCTCCGTTTGTTTTTGCGCGACAACTCCACTTCACACACATTCAAAGCCAAGACAGCCCTATCTACTGCATGCAGAAGTTTCTGAATTTCCTCGTCCTCGTACTTGACATAGAATTGATTGAGTTCACCATCTGAATTAATCCCTCCAAGATAACCTCTCCACTTCGTGATGACTTCATCCATCCTCTTATCAAATGCTCGAGCAACATCTTCCATTTTATGCTCTTGCGTTAATGGTAAGTCCAAATCCACTCTGGAACGCACCTTCGCTGTTTCTTCCAACTTTGATAAAACGAAGGCCCGCCCAACCAAATCATGGTTGTACCTTTGATATTGCACATTCACTTGAGGGTTGCTTTCTACCTTCACCAAACGGTCATCGGTCTCATTTTTTTTCCATTCCGCCTTGGGGAATCGGAAGGATTTTCCGTGTTCGATGCTCCAATATCCTCCCATGCTGCGGCAAAATAATTCATGAGAATCAAGTATCGGAATTGAAAAGGCACGCAACTCCACTTCCACGTCTCGCGTCATCCAAAAATACTGATCCTTTGGAGTAACCTCAGGGTCAATCAACCCATGTRCRGATAGGTCAGAATCCCAATCCATTGGTTTTYCCCAATGCAAGTAATTTTGGAATTTGTATGGCGCTTGATCAARGGGAAGATTCCATYGATTGTACTYGTGGCCCGATGGCATCAAAAGCGAAATCCCTAGCATCTCAAAAAACCTTTGAGTCAAAGGAATACGGCATATGGGACAACGAGCGGCATATGTTGCGGCCCTTTGGATACAAAGGATATGAAAAGAATGGCCACATTGACCATTTGACCCAAAGTTAAACCTCCTTCGGGCCCAAAACCGTATTGACAAAGACAACACCTCCCTTTCACCAAAAAATCATTGGGAGTACTACCAAGCACAAGTGTCTTTTCCTCATCCAAAATGTGAGCAGACAATGTGTTGTGAACGACCCATCCTTCTTTGACTTCATTGGCCCAATCAATGTCATCTGATTCATAGGATTTGCCATGGTTTAGGCGCTCAAACATTCGATCCATGTCTCCCCAAACCGTAACGCGTACATCARGATTTGCTCTTTCATCCTCCAACTTCTGCATCAAAYGCTTGTAAGAGTTCGACACGTGATTATAGGCTTTTTTCGACTCCATTGCATAGGTGAGAAGCCCACTTATGAGGCGAGAGAACACGCGTTCAGGATCTTGTAGTTGCCTTGCTCAAAACATCCAACGCAAGTCCCCAAGATTCTTTGGAAGGATCGTGCTTAGAACTCCTACATTTTCCATTCTTTTCATTAAAGACTCCGCCTCATCTTTCTCTTGAATTGCCAAGTTCAATTGTTGTTGTAAGTCCTCGACCAATAGCATGGATGTAGGTCCTTCCATTTCTTGAAGAGGCTCTGCTTGCAAGCTTGTACCCTCTGCCGCTTTCACTTCGGTGACCTCGTCCACGGCTTTGCCTTTGTTGAGCGGAACCGCGAGTAGATTTGGAGTCTGTTGACTATCCTCTAGTGAACCCTTGCAATGTGAACATGTCTTCTTGTCTTGTAATTTTTTCAACATGTCACGGTGCTCTTGTAAGTGTTCCTCGTATCTTGTGCAATCCTGCTTCAATAGGCTATTTTCAAGCTTTAGTCTCTCCGCGCTGAGCCGCTCCTCATCATATTGCTGCTTATGTTTTTCCGCCATATGACTCATCAATGTCGCATGTTTTTGCTTCGTCTCACGGTGCTTGAGTAAGTGTTTTTCATGTGTCACGCATTCTTTTGTCAATTCCCTATTTTGGACCTTCAATTTCTCATTTTTGAGCCGCTCCTTGTCATACTCTTGCCTACGTTCCTGAAGGTCTTTTTGCAATGCCGTACACTTTTCCTTCCACCCATCACGTTCATCCTGTAAAGCAGAAGGAGTCTTTGAAAAATCTGCAAGCTTCTTTTCAAGGTCACATAAATTCTTCAGGTCTTTCAATCTATCATCCTGTAGTTGGCCCGCAAATTCAACAAACTTCCTAAAAGCTATAGCCCCATGCATAACCTGTGGCGTAATCTGAAAGAACGATTCCGCAATTGCCTCAAGGGCAGGTGTACATTCAGCCACAAGTCTAGCTGTACATGATAAAGACAAAGCGCTTTTCCACATGTTTTTGAATTCCATATTCAGAAAACCGCCCTTAGATTGCCCATCTCCCCCTTCATACAAACCGGTTTCATTTGAAGGGCCCCCTTCATACAAACCGGTTTCATTTGAAGGGCCCCCTTCATACAAACCGGTTTCATTTGAAGGGCCCCCTTCATTTGAAACGACAAAACTGGCTGGGCCGACTTCAATTTTCTTTCATCGAAGAGTACACTCCAAAAAATTATTCATTTCTTCCATTGGAGGAAGCTCGCGTAATCTCGCAAGATCTTTACGATCCAACAAACTCAGGAGTGGATGGAAGTATGGAGCGGTTGTTACTTCCTCATCATTGACAACGATATCAAGAGCTGGCTCTACCGAAGGCAATATGTTTTGCCGTTGACTTGAGGTTGCACTTTGTTTTTGGTTCGCGTCCTTATAGTCCTCTCTGTTAGTAATGTCCCCCAATGCATTGCTGTCGAGAAGCTCAGTGATTCTTGCGGTTGCCCTCTCTAGTTCTTCGACGGGAACCTCTTCCTCCTTGAGTTCCTTGGACTTATCCAAAGACGCAGTCAAACCTTCTGGAAGACGGAGCACTTTAAATACAAAAGTGTCCTCCACTGTATTTGATACGCGGGGTTTGGGATTCAATGATGATGTGGGAGCGTCCCTCACAACCACTTCCGCATGCACATCAAAAGACGCGCTGTGCGTAGTAACTTTCTTGCTACTTTCACCTTCAACGCTACTTTTTCCTCCAATACCATGCACTTTACTTTGAAGCGGAACGTCTTTCCCTTCCGCTACACCATGTGATTTGTCTTTTGCTTGAATCGCTTCGCTGCTTTGGGGAAGCTCTTCTTTTTTTTCCACCGATGTATCTTCAACATCCGGCTTTTCCGTTTGAACGCCACTGCTTACTTCTTCAGGTGCATTCGGTGATATACCTTGGCCTTCGGAAAGCTTGACATTTGATACAAATGTATCAAAGATATCTTTTTCAGAAAACGGCCGTTGCATTGGCGCTCCTGATGTGATAGAATACGTGCTCCGCTGCACTTTGCGAGCCAACACAAGTTCGGCATAAACCATGGATGCCAAAGTATAGTTTATTTTGCCCTTGCTCATTCGCTTGTTTCCAGAAATAACACGCCATACTTCCATGCAACGGTGCACGAAGTGCTCATTAAAATAAGTTGCTGGCTTAAAGGCGTACTCCTTGTTGTGAAGAATATGACATTCAGGAGGCCACAACTTCTCAACGTGATACATCTTCACATATTTCTTGCACAATTTAGAGTCCCARTACTCCGTGTCCACTTTCTCCCAACCACGCTCCGCCTTGATGTTGTCGTCCACCAAAACATCAGGCCGCAGATCATGACCACCCCCTCGAGGTTTGGTCTTCTTGGTGCTTCAACTACTTTTAGCTCCAGAAACTGCAGAAATATTTGCGGTTGACATAACTGCTGTGTGTTTTGATTTTTGAGTGATGACAATCAACTTTGAAATTAAAAACGAAATTCTCCAAGTCTTGAAGTCTTCTTAGATTTACCACATATGAAGACCGYGTGTTGAAATCTTCAAGCGTGTAGATTTGAGGTTCGTGAAAGTGACGTAACCATGTATCAAAAAAAGATATTTGACCCCAACTCTCCACCACATAGGAGCAACTAGCGCGGTGAAGCAATAGAAGCACTCCAACGTGGCTTGTTTCCTCAAGGGGAGAGTTAAAGTGAGGACCCAAAGCTTGGCCGTCCGCTCATATAGCCGTCCGCCTCCAGACCTAGAGGCGTACCCTCCCCGAACCTATCCCGGACGACGCGGACCTCCCCCGAACCTGCGGACGGGCGGACAAACCTCCTGAGCGGACGGGCGGACGGACCCGCAGACCCGCTGATGGCCTGGCGGACGGCCATAACCTGGCGGACGGCCATGGCAGGGCGGACGGCCGGGCGTCCGCCATAGTATTCTTTTAATTTTTTTTTCTGAATTTATGAGTGACAGCTTTATGCCTTTATTTACATTCGGAAACGTTTTTAACTTGCAGCATTCCATGTTAGAGGTTTAGAACTACACTAATGATGTTAAATAGTGTACCCATACTAACTATTTTGAAAATGCTATAAGTTTTTACTCTTCATGAATAATATTAAACGAATTAAATTTGAATACAACTTCCTTTCAATTTCAATTCCACTTCCGTTTGAATTCCATTGTGGACCGTTTCCTACTTTCCTAGTCTAAATGTTTGATTTATTTTACGAAGTCATTGTAATTAAAATTCAAAATGAATTTCATGCTTTCATGAATTTTAATTTTTAAGTTGGACTTCCAATGAACCGAAACTTCGACTAAATTCAGAAATTGGTATGCAATTGGAACTGAATTATAAAATCATTTCAAGTACAATACAAATTTACAATGATAAATTAGAAGTTCAAATTGGAGAGCAATGACGGAAATGTTCAATTCAAATTTTAAATGAATGTTGGTATTTATTGAAATGGATGTCATGCATTGCATTCAAATTTTAATTGTTTTCCAAATTTCATGTATAATGTGTAATTATTTGTTTTAAATCGATTGATTTCTTAAGTTTAGTTGAAGACTTGAAGTACTGATAAATTTATTTTAGTTGAATCCGAAGCTTTTGTAATCTTTTAATTGAGTTCATCCATGATCATAMCTCCATTACTTGAATATGAATAATGAATTGACTTCAACTTGAACTTCAAATTGAAATTGAATGAAAGAAGAAGTAATGAAATAATGAATTATGAAATAATACTTAGGAATTTCACTGTTAAGTATTTAGGGTTTAGGGTCTAGGCTTTAGGGTTTGTAGGGTTTAGGATTTAGGGTTTGTAGGGTTCAGGCCATTATTAGCATGGATCAAAGGTTTCATGGAAAGAAAAGAATCCTAAGTGCTTCAAAGAATCCAATGAGCTTCAGCGAACCACCTTTAGTCCGCTGGTCCGCTGGTCCGCCCGTCCACTAGTCCGCCCGTCCACTAGTCCTTGCGTCCTCGCCGTCCGCTGGTAAGGGCGTCCGCCACGACCGCTGGTCTGCCCGTCTGCCGGTTCGCCAGTCCGCGCGTGGGTCCGCAAATTATATATCGTCCGCCTGGCGGTCCGCGTGCCTGTCCGCGCGGACGTCCACCCGTCCGCGCGCCTGTTTGCCCTTCCGTCCGCCTATCCTGGGTCGTCCGATGGGATGGCCGACGCACCTGAACCGTCCGATCGTGTCAGTAACGTCCGGCCTGGCGGACAATATATAATGGGCCACGGACGGCTCCGTCCGCACAGTTTTTTCGCTTGTGGAGTGGGTGATCCAGTGGCAATTTGTCTTTGCACGCCTCTTTCTACTTCAAGTGCTAAAATTGTGAAATTGTGAAACATTGCGTTGCCAACTTCGGAAGTTGTCATTTGGGCATCATGCCTAAAAATCCTTTCAAGCAAAGTATGAAGGGAAAATCACAAGAACTGGATTGGGAGGTCTACTTCGACGAGTTTAATGTGGCAAATGAAAGATGGGAATACGAGTCTCCTGAATCTTGGACTTGCACGACGTGCAAAAAATATGTTACAATGTCACATCTTGCCAAACTGTGGCCATCACTTGACACTGAGAGATTAGAGAAGAACGTCAGGCGTTGGGAAGGCCCTATGGAAGGGTGCACCAGTGAACATTTCAAGCAGAAATATGAAGAAATTTGGGCAGCTACAGGTCAAGCTGCCTCAAAGCCCAAAATGATGAACTATTCTACCATGGCTATGGTTTGGGCAGAGATTGGATTGCAGAAAGATATAGATTGGCGTACAATGATAGGGAAGAACAAAAAAGAGAAAATGACGACTCATTCAGCCGTGATACTTACTAATTGGACAGGCGCAAGCAATTGCATGCCGTCTTGGTCTAATCGGGGTCAATTTGGTTGTCCAGCTTGGCCATTGCCAGATGCAGAGGACAATGATGATGAATTTGCCTCATTACCCTAGCCACCTCTTCCTCCACTTTCAGAAACACATGAATGCCGAGACAAGTATGACAACATCACCTATGAGCATGACATGCAAGAAGCATTGAGGAGAAGTAGGGAGGATTATGGTCCACCACGTAGGCACCCCACATCATCACGTGATTCTCATCGTGATCGAGATGCCGGTGCCTTACAACATGGAAGAGGAAGTTCACGGTCCAATCAAGACCGCCGATTGGACTCAAAAGACTTTCCAAATGTTGGAGGGGGCTTCTTAGACCCGAGGAACGTGGACTTGAGGACTCCACAGCAGGGCGGATTACAATTTTATCCAACAACATGAAAATCCGAGTTATACGGAGTATAGTGATTTGTAGTACGACGGCTCACAGTACTATCCCGGAATGAGAGGACAAGATTCATACGCGCCTTATGGAAGCTCATTTTATAGTGGATCCAGTCATGGAGGGACTACAAGGGCTGAAGGCAATGCTCCAATTCCTCCTCCAACTTTTGGATTGCCTTCCAATCCTTATTATAACAATTATGGAGTTGGAGGCAGTAGAGGACAATCAAGCGTACATGGATCACATGGTGAAGTTTGACCATTTTACAATGGATCAAGTCCTTTAAGGGTTAAATGTGTATAAGAGAAGATTGCAAAACACATTAAAGCCACATAGAAAAAAAATTTACCTCCATAGTGTGAGTTTTTGTAACATGAAAGATGTAGACAATGAAATTTCTTAATTGAATGTGCATTCATGTTTCAAAAGAACATCACAATTAGTTTTCAATTAATTATTATTAAAAACCGTGAAAAAGAAATAAAATAATTCAGGAAAAATGGAGTTACTATTTTTGGACATTGAGATTTCACATGTTCGTTAAGACTTAAGATTCTATGAAGGAATATGTTTAATAGAATAGTATTGATATGATATTCTTAAAATTGAGCTTAAAAAGAAAAGTTTAAAGGACCAACAGACAGCGGACCAACGAGCCAGCGGATCAGCGGACCAGCGGACCGGCGGACGAACCAGCGGACGCCCTCCTGACTCCCGTCCGCCTCGTCCACGCCGTCCGATCGTGCAAACGGTTTCATGATCCGTTCGATCGAACGGCGTGGACGAGGCAGACGGGAGGGCGTCCGCTGGTCCGTCCCCCCGTCCGCCCGTCAACGTAAATACTGACCATCCGATCGGGCAAATAGTTTTAGGGTCCGCTCGATCGGACGGCGGGGAGAAGGCGGACGGCCCGTTTGCCTTATATATGAGTGCGGACGGCCCGTCCGCAACTCACTTTTATTTTCCCCCTTGCCATGTTGGTTGCAAGAGTGAGCAGAGAATTTGGTGGTTCGCCCCTCCATTGGCTCCTCTCTTTTGGGAAGAGAAAAGTGCAATCTTTGGGGGAACTCATGCGATTTTTTGGCAAGACTTTGTACGACTATTCGTTACTTAAGATGTCGAAGAGTAAGAAGACTGCGAAGGGAAGAGCAGTGATGCCTCGTTCGTCTGTTAAAGATTATCCGTCTGAGRCTTGCAAGAATTTCATAATTCAACTTGTGGTGGCGTTTTATGAGACAGAGACTACTATGTCTTTGGATTCCAAGTACATACGCTATGGAGAAGAGTGTGTTGCAAAATTCAAAGCAGACATGAGAGAGAAGATTTTGGAGGCTTTAAACAAACCAGAGTGGTATGAAGACACCTCAAAGTGCGACTTATTAGATTGGTTGGAGGCACAAGTTCACGATGCACTATGGAATTCTAACGTTATGATAAAGAAATTTGGGGTGGCGCATCGTGCAAATGATGAAGAATTTCATCAGGTTGTTATGAAAGCAGACATGTTTATAATGAAGTGTAAACCATTTGCCAAGAACAGAAACAGAGAAGGGTCAGTGGATTGGTGGAATAGTGCGACTGGAGTTGCACAAGTGCAAAATACACGTCGCCATCTTATAGCGCTTCCAGAAATAGCGAGGGTGATTGCCGTAGATAACAAAATCATGCAGGGTAGCTATGCAACCATTCGGAAGGTGCGAATTGAAGGGTGCGCCGAGATTCAAACGTTTTGGGAGTTTGTAGCAAAGACCTCTGTTCAGGAAGGTAGAAGACCTGAACTTGCAAAGCTCGAACATAATACGGAGTCAATGGCCGTACGTATTCCGCACGATGGAGCGATACGGTTTTTGGCCGTGCATGCGACAAAAAATGAAGGCTACACATATTGGTGGAATGGCGGTACTTTGCGAGCAATGTTGAAAATGGATAATGATTATCCAGACAACATATACACTCGAATTACATTTAACCCCAATGTTACGGATGAAGAAATGAATGCTGCTCGGCTTCTCAAGCGTTGGAGATCGAAGCGAACGGAGCTTGCTTGGGCATTGCCACATCTAATGAATGCAGTGCATGGTGCGGGACATCTCCACAACGACATTTCTCTAGATAATGTAATGTTTTATTTTCCTGAAAATGAATCGCTGATTTACATTGGAGTTTGCGATTGGGGGATGACTACAACTATTACGACACCGAAGAAATCATTGTATACGTTCACATCTACAGCTGAGCGAGACGAAACATTGAGGAGGAGGTGGTCGTTGGATCCATCAATTACACATGTGCATAGAGAAAATGTCGATGTAGAGAATATACCTAACTACTCCAAGCAATCCGAGGAGTTTGCCATTGGTAAGATAGCTATGAAGATCAATGATGGATGCATGTCAAAGACTTACCACCAATTGCAAAGACGTGGAAGCAATAACCACGTGAGCTACCAACATCATGAATTGGGTACCGTATTCCAATTGTATTTAAATAGACTTCAAGTAATAAGAATACAAGATTGTTGTTTGAACACAATCAAAAAAGCCAAATTTAGCTCAAAATCCTCAAATAGGAAGTTTGACAATTTCACAATGAATGAATGGATTTAGTTCTTTAAGGGTTAAGGGCCTAAGGGCCTTGCCCCTGAACCCTGCCTCCGTCCGTTTGCTGGTCCGGTGGTCCTCCGGTCCGCGGGTCCGCTGGTCTTCCGGTCCGCCGATCCGCCGGTCCGTCTAGCAGACGGAGCCTGTCCTCTAAACAGCCTGTCCGTCTATGTCTCCGGACATTCGAGGACCAGAGGTCGTGGATGGTGGACGTCCGTGCAACCCTGCCTCCTGGAGCCACTCACTTCCCAGATTGGGATTGGCCACTGCAGTCAACTTTCCCAACTTTTGCACTAACCTTGTTGTCTTCTCCTTTGTACCTAACCTCATGGAAGCCAAGACACGCGCCTCTGTCTGCAGATCCTCAGGTGTCTCTTCCCTATACAACCTAACTGCTAGGTCAGCAGCCGTTGCTATCTCATACTGCAAAACAACATGGACATCAGCAAAACATTGGAAGGATTGATGCCTCTACACAACTCAAACATACAAGGAATATGCACACGTTGTGTGAGAATCATTACCCGATAGATGAATGAAGTGAACACCTCAATGGACATTGAGTACCAACTTTTCTGGAGATTCTGCTGGCACTAAGTCATCTCGGACTCACTCAAATGCTCAGAGAACTTCTCAAGTGGAAGCACGCCATATTTCTGAACACGATAAAGCGTATGAACAAGACCGGTCTTGATGAACAAACTTTCCGTATGCCTGAATCAAAAAACAAAAAAGTCAATACCTTTTTAAATGCTCACATGGTAACTGACCAAAAATGATAAAACGCGTAAATGGGAGCACTTACTTATTGATGTCGTGCATAGCATGCATGACATCACCTATCCTCCCCTTCATGTCAAGAATGATCGAGTCCACTAATATATGCCAATGCTTGTCATGGTGGTGGTGTTTACTGATGTAAGAGGTCCACGCCAGAAGTCCACGGTTTCCATCACAAACGAAGAATTTTGACCCCTTGAAGTTCTGCAAACCTGGTGTGGCATCAAGAATCGCATTGAAGATGTCATTCTCTTCATTCCACATCGGACCCCAAGCCTCTCTATCCGCATCAGTCACCATCTCAGTCTCCCCCTACTCATTAGTGAGTGACTCATAAAAAACATTTGATCCATCTCTGTACCCATGAACGAACTCCTGCTCCAATTTCGTGAGATCACTCTGGAGTGTAGGTCTAACCATGGGCATCTAGACAAGGCGACATAACGGAATCTGCAGCCGAGATATGGATGTAGGTTTCAGGCGCAAGTTGGCGATGGAGGCCACGGAATTCACCTTCTGTGACCTCCTGTAGGCATCCTCGGATTTGAATTCCTCTTGAGCCTCCCCCATGGTTTGGTCAATATTCACGATCACGTTGTCATTGACAGCAGGTGTAATATTCTCCATTGCAGACTGCAAAAATGGAACCCTTGCACCAACTTGCACCTGAAGAAGAAAGGACAACAAAAAAGGTCATCAAAAAAACAAAAGCACAGTAGGAGGTTTAGCTCCCCCAGATCAAACCCCCAGCGGGCTGACCCTCCCCTCGGCGCTGATGGACAGGCCCTAGGGGGGGAGAGGTGAAGCAAAATCACGAAGCAAAAACAAATAGTTGCGCCCTTACCTGCATTGCGTCGCTCCCCGGATTAGACCCCCGGCGGGCTGACCCTCCCTTCGGCGCCAATAGATAGGCCCTGGGGGGAGAGGTGAAGCAAAATCACGAAGGAAAAGCAAAAAGTTGCGCCCTTACCTGCAGATAGTCGCTCCCCGGATCAAACCCCCGGCGGGCTGACCCTCCCCTCGGCTCCGATGGACAAGCCCTGGGGGGGGAGATGTGAAGCAAAATCACGAAGCAAAAACAAATAGTTGCGCCCTTACCTGCATTGCGTCGCTCCCCGGATCAGAGCCCTGGCGGGCTGACCCTCCCCTCGGTGCCGATGGACAGGCCCTGGAGGGGGAGTGGTGAAGCAAAATCACGAACCACAAAAAAAAAGTTGCGCCCTTAGTCTCCCGCGAGTTAGTGTTGGTGGAATGGCGATTACCTCAGAGCCTGGAGCTGCCGGATCATCCGTTGTGTTCACCTGATGCAGTGTCTCTTCCTCAGAACCCGCAGTTGGTGGTTCAAGCATCGTGATCACTTGATGCGGCCCGTCTTCTTGAGTGACCGCTGTTGGCCGTGCATTCGTCGTGTTTGCGTGAGGAGGCCCTTCTTCCTCATCGATGTTGTTCATGTCATGGTCTTCACTTCTGTGTGCATCCGCGACAGCGCTTCTAGTGGTGCGTCTTTTTGCCATTTTGGTCTCCGTGTTGACAAGAAATACAACTTCAGCAATCTGTGATTAAGGAATCTGTCCTTCAATGAAGGATAGCTTGGAACCCTAACCTCTTAGGAACTTCCTCAAGGACTGATGCGAGGCTCTAAACGTAGTTGGGTAATTGATTGGCCACAAGTCCCGGATGTGTGGCCTGTACTAACAGGCACTAATTTGACCCGCCAAAAGACGTTGCTGCTACAGGAGGCTGGTTTCCAACTACAACAACGGCCAGCTATGTCCCCTCGACGTTTGTTCACCATGTCCAATGTTTTCCAGGCCGTCTACTATGATCATCCTAGTCCTTTACATGCAGATGCAAATCCAACTACTCGAAGGAGCAAGGCTATTCGACATATTGCAAATGCTCCTACAACARAGCACCGCAATAAATGGGAGAGCGTTGGTAATATCAAGGGAACGATTTTGGAAGTAACCTTGCTCCCCTTCCCTGGACTTGGAGCCATAATCTCCCTTCAATCCGGAATTGAGCCTAGGCAGAAGCTTTATCGCATTACACTTGGCATGTATCTGGAGTGCACTTGTCCCGATTTTGTCAACATGGCTGTTTCAGCAATTGGTGGACGCTAGCAGTATGAGCATTGCAAACATCTTTATTACTTACTTCGCTACTTCAGCAAAATGAATCTGACAAACGATAAGTTCATACATTCTCCAAGCTTCAGCTTCAATGAAGTGAAGCTTCTTCTCACAAAGGTTGGTATCATCAAGGTTTCGGAGGATAGTCTTCAACATGTTTAGAAGTCCAACAATACCTAAGTGATCGGGGTTAATGATTAAAGGACTGCAAACTAAAGTTAGATGTCTAGCTTCARAAGTACCATTTTGTATTTGGACAAATACAGTTAAATCTTGAAGTATTTAGTACTGCCTATTTTCAATCAGAATTTGCATTTTCCTATAGGTCATCTGCTTGCCTTTCACAATATGTACTTCTATTACTGTAGCTTATGATTGAAATTAAAAAATTTATACAAATTGTACATAAACACGGTAATAGGTCCACGGTACTAAGGCCATGGTAACCGGTCCATGGTGCTAAGTCCACGGTCATAGGTCCACAGTCATTGTATACTAAAATTTACTAAAAATAGTAAGTTTTATAATAATTATTAGAAAAATTCAATTTTTTGAAATATTACTGAGTTTTTTACAATTTCAGAACTCCACGCTCACATACTTCCTGCTCAACGCTCACAGGCTCGCGCTCACATGCTCACAATCTAGCACCGTTGGTCCATACAAACCATGTTTTTACTAATAATTAATCAATGTCCATGATTCTTGTGAGGATAAAGAAGAAGACAAAGAAGTTATGGTGGAGGCTCAAGTCAAAGATAAAAAAAATATTGGAGGAAGTATGAAAAGAAATTTGAATTTCAAAAAGCAAGAAAGGTTAAATATTTTTTTCATATTGAACTACAAGATCTTGCACTAGACTATTTAAATATGTATAGATGAAATTTCAAATACTTCGATCACATAGATTGAAAGACATTTGTATCAACAATGAAAAAAAAAGTTTCTTGTTATCAAACTCAAACAATTTTTTTTACTTGGAATGTTTTTGATTTAAAAATGTTACACTACTAAATTTAAACTTCTAGTATTTTGTGTTGAAAAATTGAGTTGAAAGTCTACAACAAGAAGATTCAACATTTTTATTTTATTTCACTCATTTCAAAATTATTAAGTAGAATTAGGTTAAAGATCAAACAAAAAACTAAATTATTAATAGCTCTAAAATTGAATTGAAAGAGAATGATCCTAAATTTTCAATAGTGAGTTTGTTCTAGCAAGCAAATTTAGCCTGCTCTAACAATTTTTCAAGAACATATTGTATTAGTTATTTTTTTAGGAGATGCTCTAATTCCATAAAACAAGATTGTCCGTAGTTTTCTCAATTTATAGTACTAGTCTAAATAGAATGAATCTAAGCTTCACATAAAGACGAAAATATAATCTTTTGAAAAAAAGATTAAAAATTAAGAAAACTCAACTTTTTGTGATTTTTGGATGCTACCCCTCACACTATATTTTCAACTTAGAGTGGCATAATTTTTGCTCCTAGGCTATGATTGAAATAAGAATTATATTTCTTAAAAGTTAATGTGATTTTCTATCTACAAGAAAATCATCACAAGAATTGAAGTCATACCATATTATTCTAAATCATCTAAAAGAGTTCTTTGTAGGGACTTTCAAACTTTATGGGTCAATGCATAAGATTGAGGTTCCATATTCATACTACTAAAATCATAACTCCCTCTGTAATATCACAAATGCTACCATTAATACTTGAGGCTTGTGCTTGCTATGCGACGCATTCATTGTATCACATATTAGTAAAATTTTGATATATTTGAATAGAATGCATGACAATGATTTCAAAAAGTCTTTAAAATAATTATTTTAAATATTTTGTAAGAATATTTTCAATCATGCATACATAAAAATTGTATTTTCACACACTGTGATATTACAAAAATAGGGTACCAGTTTGCAATCACTTTTGTAATATCACCTTTTACAAAAAATGATATTATAGAAATAATGTATATATATATATATATATTTTTTTTTTTTTTTTTTAATTTGAACATGAGGAAAAAAATCAAGAATTTCACACCCACCTGTGTTTTCTCCCAAAAGAATGGGTGTGAAAAAGGAGAAATTTTTTTGCACATATGAAAGCACCTTTATTGAACGAAAAATAATAAAAAAAAAAAAAAAAATTTGGTATACACGTGTGATATGACATTAGAGGAATGAACTATTTCCAATTTTTTCAAGAAAGCTTACAAATTCCAATAAATTGTAGTAAAAAAAATAAGATAAAAAAAAATCAATAGTTTGACATCCAATAATTAGTTTGGGATGCAATGGAAAATACATCCAATAAAATCAATGAAGCATAATAGGAGTTTCCATGTGCAAAACAATGAAGAGTCCACCACCTCATTCAATGTCATTCACAGTGCTTCAAGGATCTTGTGCACATCATCACCTCCATCCCCTTGTTTCATGTTTCACACGAGTCAACGCGGACACGCCATTGTTGCTAACAACGTTTTTCTAAGCATAAAACACTCCTTTTAGACGTCTTCATGAACTAAATCTTGTCTCAATAGATGTCTATTGTGACATTTTCATGTCGCCAAAGACATCTAAGAAAAGACACGCACTGTCTGAGTGAAGTCTTGAAATTGAACAAGTGGATGAACTTGCCACGTCAGCATTTTTTGGTCTACCACCTCGTCACAATTGGGCACATGTGCCACGCCAGCTGACACGTCAGCATTTTATTCCATTGCCTGCCCAAAAACGGCTACCCGATTTATTTTTTAATTGTGGGCAGTACTAATATAAAAAACCGAAATAATATTGGCAAAATCAACCATGTTTAAAATGAATCCATGATGCTGACATGGAAAAGAAAGTTTCTTCAGATGACCATTTGAACATCAGCATGTCTGTTGTTGTGTCTCCACAAAAGTGGACGTCTACAACAACATCAACTTGTTTCTTTACTAGAATTTGTTGAATTTGCCTCAGACATCCACGTAAATCCCTTCCATACAGAGGAATGCAAAATGCGACATGAAGACATCCATTAGGACATGTGATGTTCATGCATGGATATACTGGTGCCAAGGCTGGACAGAAAAAAAAACACTTTTTCTTCCTGTGGTGGAATCATTGAAGACACCGAGCGGCTTTTCTTCTGATTTGGACAAGTGCATTCTGAAGAAGAATTTTGGAGGTCTGAAGTCCCACGTGTTCATGCAACAAGTGATGCCATTGGCGCTCAAAGGCCTAATACAACCTGATCCACGCATGGCAGTGGTGCAAATGTACAAGGTATTTAGGCGTCTTTGCACGACGGTATACAATCCTGCGGACTTTGCGTCTTTAAAAGCTGATGTGGTGGAAAGCATGGCGTTGTTGGAGATTCAGTTTCCACCATCTTTTTTTGACGTTAGGACACATCTTCCTTATCATCTAGCCAAATAATTGGATCTGTGTAGACTAGTAAGTGCCCGATGGATGTATCTGGTGGAACGCTAGATGAAAGTCTTAAAAAACCATGTTCGAAATATGGCGTGTCTGGAAGCATGCATGGTTGAGGGGTACTTGAAAGACAAGTATATTGGTTTTAGAATAGAGTACCTCCACGGATTTGAGGCAACACAAAGACGTGTTTGGGATGAGGATAAAGAGTATGACAACGCTAAGGAGGTACTGCAAGGCGTAAGCAAGCCATACGTGATGAGCGCGGAGCTCAGAGATGCAACATATCAATATGTGCTGATGAATGCGTCAATTATGCAAGGTTTATACTAGTAAGTTTCTTTGACGAGCATGTGTTGTCATCTCCTCAGTATTCTTTCACTTTGGCTTAGGTACAAAAGAGTTCACCGGCAAAAAACAAATTCCCCTACGTTAGTCTCCAGTCATACTTTGCAGTTCCGTAGAAGATGCGATAGAGTCACTTCCGCATCACATAACCTGTGATACACCTAGTCACGCAAGTCAGTGGTAACTACGATGTGTCACCTGTAAGTCATGCAAGCCTCTGTACTTTGGTAGTGGCACTAGAGTGCCAAGGTACGAGGAGGTCACTGCTTGGCTTGCGTCTGTTGAACTTGCACTAACCATGCAAACAAAAATTTATAGTTGTAGACATTGGCAGAATAAAGAACGCGAAAATCAAGGCACTCCCCCCACTATAAGAAAACTGCGTTTTTGGCTATGTTTTTACAAAACACGTAACGTTCAAAAAAATGTGAGATGTTTTTCAAAAATATCTTGTGTTTTTCAAAAAATGAGTGCAGGATTGTGATTTCTTGAATGATGTTGACAAAAACGGGTTAGAAAAACCAGGAAAACAACTACTTGTCAGTGGCAATGACACATGTTTTTGGTGACGTCAAAAACAACATTACACGTGCTATTTGATGACGTCCAAAGAAACGCACTTTTGCCACGTCAGCAAACTTTTTCAGAGCCCCTGCGGGCAGCCACTTAGCAATTAGGGAGGATGCTGTCCATAAGGGAAAAAATGCAAGATGGGGTAGTTGCTTACATAGGGGTTTCAAAAACCTAGAGTGAATGTGGAACGGGAGTCAAGGGGCATAAATTTTTCATATCACCAATGTGTCTTCTAGAATATTGTTGTGAAAGACTTTTGTTGCCAAAAAATTATGCATCAATTAATATTCCTAAAATGAGGTAAATAAAAAAGCTTGAAAAAAGCTTAATACACAACAATTTCCAAGGAAAAATGGTCCTCTAAATGGACATTACTAGAACATTGAACGTGTTCAAGCATTCTTAAAACCATAAAAATGGCGGAACGCAAGGGGGAAAACAATTTTTCACTAAGAATAACTTTCAAGTTTTAGGGGGAAAAAAATGGGGGGTGTTGGAAAAAAAATGGGGAGTGGGAAAGACAAAATGGGGAGKGGGGAAGAAAAATGGGTGGGTTGGAGAAAAAATGGGGAATGAGAACAAAATGGGGAATGCAAAAAAAAAATTGGAAGTGGAAAACGCATTGGGGAATGCAAAAAAAATCTTGAGGAGTGTAAACAAAAATTGTGGAGTGGGGGGAAAAGAAGGGGAGTGGGTAAATGAAAATGGGGAGCCGTAAAAAGAAATGGGGAGTAGGAAAAAAATTGGGGAGTGGGGAAAAAAATGGAAAGGTGGTGAAAAAAATTGCTCGTGGCGAAAAAATGGTAAATGCAAAAATCAAATGGCAAGTGTCAACCAAAAAACAAGGATTGAGGAACAAAAATGGAGAATGCAGAATAGAAATGGAGAGTGGGTGAAAAAAATGGGCAATGCAAAAAATAAATGGGTGGTGGGGAATGCAAACAAAAATAGGGAGTGGATAAATAACTGGGGAGTGTGGATCAAAATGGAGAACGTGAAAAAGAAATAGGGAGTGTGGAACAAAATGGAGAATGCAAACAAGAAATGGTAAGTGTGACCTAAAGTTGGGCAATGGCAAAGAAGACGGATTTAGGGGGAAAAAAATGGGAAGTGTAAACTAAAAATGGGGAGCAGAGAAAGAAAAGAGGAATTAGACGCCTTCTGCCCCCCAATTTTTTTTTTCTTTTAACAAAATTTTATTATTTTTACTTATATTTTGGAAGACCTTCAAGCATTTGACATATAGATGGGTGAGTTTATTACGGTTCATGGTTTATGTTCAAAAAATAGGACTGAAAAGTGTGGAATTGTGGGCAAGAACATAACATTGTAGAGATACTTAGTTTGCAAAGGGCACTCATATTTGGTTACAACAAAATTGTTCATGTAACATTCATGATTCTTTTAGACATCCATTTTCTTTAGAAAAGATTGCTTATTGGATGTCAAACTATTGATTTGTTTTCTCATCTTATATTTTTTAATACAATTTATTGGAATTTGTGAACTTTCTTGAAAAAATTGGAAATAGTTCATTTTTCTCAAGTCGTGTCGCACATGTATATCAAATTTTGTTTTGTTTTCCTAACATTTTTTTTTCAATTAAATTGCTTTCATACATGCAACATCTTTTCTCCTTTTTCACACCCATTCTTTTGGAAGAAAAAACAAGTGGGTGAGAAATTCTTGATTGTTTTCCTCATCTTCAAATATAAAAAAAACAAAAAAAAACAAAAAAACATATATATATATATATATATTCAAAATAAAATATTTGTAGTTGATGTAACGATATAAAGTGATGGCACGCTATGCTAGCATATTCAAACATTGTTTATGAATTTAACATTGTTTTGTAGATTCAGACATTAATTAAGACATTAAACGAAACATGAATTGAAATGTCAACTCAAACATGCACATGTTTTTTGCAACGTCTACCAAGACGTCTAGAGAGACAAAATCTAAATCCTAATGCATCAGGCATATCCCATATGGTTTGTCTTTCCTCCGGGGATGCTAGTTTGTGAGCTTGTGAGCGTGAGCCTATGAGCATGTGAGCCTGTGAGCCTACATTTTTTTAGAATAAAGACCTATGATTGTAGATAGTGGTACTTATAAGCTATGACTTTTTCTTGGTCATAGGTCAAAATTTTTACTAAAAAATGTCTATGCACTAGTAGAAAATGATGTCCAGATCAACATAAAATCATCAATTTTTTGTTAATTTGGGCACTATATCGACCATTTTCACAATTTTTTGTTGATTTGGCAGAAGATAACAAAATGGCTACAATTTCTTGTTAGTTTTGGTAGTACAATGTCCAAATGAACAAAACTATGAAGACTTTTTTGTTCATTTTCACAAGTTTTTGTTGATTTGACATGAGCAACAAAATGGTCAAATTTTTTTGTTAATTTTGGTAGTCCAACGCCCATATCAACAACATAATCAACAATTTTTTGTTTATTTAGACTTACAAAAGTTTGAAATATTTTTTCGTCATTTGGGCAATGTTTAAATCCCCACGGTTTAATTCTATGGACAATTTTCATTTAATTGAACACTAAATCATTCACATTTCGGTGTTTTTTGAAGTCAGCAGACTTTGGTGGCCGTTTTGGCACAGTAAATCACATTTTTTGAAAAAACTTTGATCTAATAAAAGTTAGACAATCAAGCTAGCTTTCACCTCCAACAATCCGTTTGAGATTTGAAGTCTTAAATTAAACGTTATGGACAATATTCAGAGCAGGGGTTGAAATGAACTTTCTTTTTTACATTTTTAAACACCCGCTCTGAATATTGTCCATAACTTTTGATTTAAGACTCCAAATCTTAAACGGATTTTTGGAGGTGAAAGTTAGCTTAATTGTCTAACTTTTATTAGTTCAAAGTTTCTTCAAAAAAGGTGTTTTACTATGCCAAAACGGCCACCAAAGTCTGCTGTTCTTACCAAAAAAATGAAAAAACAGTATAAATGCAATTCTAATTCCGTTGTAATCATGTAGGCTTTGGGGGGCTCAATGGTTTGGGCCTTGGACCTCAACCATGAGGTCCAGGGTTTGAACACCGATGGTGTTAGCCACCTACGTGGCGGTGGTAGCCATGTGGCAGGGTTGCCACTTGGTGCGACCTGATGTCGCCATGTGGCAATAAAAAACTTTTTTTTTTAATTTGAAAATAAATTAAAAAAAAAAAAAAAAAAAAAAACTAGACCAAATCTACAAAAAGAGTAACAAAAAAATCAACACTTTTGTGTTACGTAATGACCAAATCAACTTGACCATTTGCACAAAAAAAATCAACACTTCTGTATTGGATTTATGTTGTTCTAGTCGGTTATTTTCTACTAGTGATGTTTGTGGTGTAGGATAGAAATATATATGCCAATTAATGTGAACCCAAAGAGGATGAATGTTAATGAATGGAGTTGGATGAATTTTTATACTTAATATTGTTGGATGAAATTCATTTGTTGTTTATAGCATTGAATGAAATATAATTGGGATTATTACAATTATAATTATTTATTTAGAGTAAGGTTCAAATACAAAGCACCTTAGATCCAAGGTTTACTGTGACTTCTAGGAAACTAGAAAAATGTGCTTACACCATATTATGAAACCATTTTAGGGAGGGTACTATTTCCAATTACAATTTATAGTCCTTTGCAAGCATTATTGAGATTTGTTGAAATGATTTCAAAGTATGCTCACATCAACGAGGATCTTGCAATTTTGTTTTTTCATAATATGCTCGCCTTGCTGCATCGGAAACAACAACAATCTCTTGTTGCACATCAAAAATAAGAAAGTCAATATTAAATGCATTCTAGAATTTAATACAAATAAAAGAATAACTTTAGTAGGTATTAGACATTCACCCGATTAAGAAATTGTATGAAGACCTTTAACTCCTAAAGGACGTGATCCATTGTGAAGTGGTCAAACATCATGTCTAAGCTAAATTCACCCTTGAAAATTGTGTTCAAACATTAATCTTATATTTTTGTTACTTGAAACTTTGAATTCTTTATCACTTTGAGGAATTTCAATTGATTTTGTGAAAAATTGTAATTGTTATCATTTTTGTTGCAAAAATTGAACATAAATGAGAAAAAATAACAAAAACAACCCAAACTATTTGAAATTTTTCCAAGAGGTACAAATAGCAATGGAGATTACTGTGAAAAAATTTCAATTTCTTATTTTATTTTTTACACCCAAAACAACCACAACAAAGATCTTAGAGTCAAATTCAACTATTAAACCAAATTTATTCTTTTATTTAATTGATGTATAAATTTTTTTTATTTTTTGCTATTGCAAAAATGCATTTCCTATTTATATTTTATTTTTTCAATAATTTTGATGGAAAAATCATATTATTGTGAATTTTTAAGGCTAAAGGTAGAAATAAAATTATATGAATTATAATATATTTTAGAATAATCCGTATTTTTTACCATAAAGGAATGTTAGGATGAGGAACATAATTTTATGGTTTAAAAATAGAATTCATGTCAAGAAAATAAAATTTGAATGAAAAACACACCATATCGTGTTATTTGGATTTTAATGCATGTAGCTTTCAATCGCAATAACTCTTTCAATTTTTGACGTTTTTCAAAACTTTGAAATGGAGTAGAAACAAAACTTTCTAGGCTTCATTTTCTTAGTCTAAATCAAATTTCAAAAATAATTATTTTGAAAATTGCAATCAAGGTTGACCAAGGCGCATCCACTTTTTGGATGCTCGGACCTTAAAGGGTTAATATCAATGGATAACAAGCACCTGACAGTTTTCTATTTTCGCATTGATTGTAATCCTAATCATTTAGAAGACCTTTGAAGTCTTCCAGTTTCAAATTGCTATATATAAATACTCATCTTGTGCAATTGTTGAACCAAGTTGTTTTTTACATGAGAATGTTCTGTAGACCTGCAAACACCAGAAGCAATTGAATATAAGATGAAAGAATTACAAAATATGAAATATTGCAATATTGAAAGTCACCAAAGAAAGTCTTGAAGTTGAAAAACAGTTATGTTACTTGAAATGAGAACTCACCAATTGATGTCATTTATAGCCTCCAATAGAATGCACGTGCGACCATCTGACACTAAAAGCATATAATGAACTGGCATATGCCAATCGTAATCATGACGGTGATGCCTATCAATGTAAACACACCAAGCCGCCAAAATGTAGTTGCCATTCCACACAAAAAATATATGGTTTGCCAAATGTGCAATGGATGGTTGAGACTGCAACTAAGATTCAAACTCCTTATTTTGTTGTATCCAATGATTATCCCATGTCTTTACGATCTATGGAGTCACTACCTTGCAAAATCTCTTATCATTTGTAGTTGACACATAAAGAACACGATCACTCGGTCGAAATTCACAAGTGAACTCAGCCTCCAATTGTTTCACTTGACTTTAAAGAAGAGGACACACCAATGGAAAGCCAATCATCCTACACAAAGGAATATCAAATCAAGATGTTGGACTACCATCATCGAATAGCATACTTTTGATGATGGCATTAGAGTCAAATTTTTTACCAATACGCATATCTCATTCCACCTCCTCCACTGTTTGTCCTTCAAAATTGAGATGTATGTCTTGACTTTCAATGATGGTCTGAACCTATAATGAATTATATATTAAAAAAAAATTACAATTAATATTTGAAAGTCATGGAAAAGCATAGAAAAATGAACTTGAACTGTGGTACCAAAACAATTGATACAACATGCACACACCAGAAATTGGAATATATGTAATCTGAGGAATGGTAAGCAGAACCTCATAATCATCATTGATGACAGGCTTGAACCGTTTTTCTTGTGTAAGCCCTCCATCAACTTCCATGGRGCTCTATATTGTGATTGAAGTGACGATTAGAAGTTTAAAACAACAAATGGAAAAATGGAAAGAAAATGAAGACATTCACTTGAAACTGAAATAATTGAGAAGTTGATATGACACATGGTAAGTTCTGAAATTGACACTTCCTTAATAAGGACAAAAATCAACCGCCCAAACAAGCAACGTTTCAATTACAAATAGAAATTGAAAAAGTGAAATATGAAATGACCTAGAATAGTGGCCTCGTTAACGAGGCCATGTTTTATAGCCCGAAGTGAAGAACCGCCGAAAAACGGAAAATAAGTATTCTGATCTATTATAAATTCATTGAGTCCCAAAACAGCCTCAAATAGTGGCCTCGTTAACGTGGCCATGTTTTACAGCCCGAAATGAAGAATCGCCGAAACAAGTATTCTAATCTATTACAAATTCAATGAGTTCCAAAATAGCCCCGAATAGTGACCTCGTTAATGAGGCCATGTTCTACAGCCCAAAATAAAGAATTGCCAAAAAACAAAAAACAAGCATTTTCATCTATTATAAACTGAATGAATTCAAACCAGCTCCAAATAGTGACCTCATTAACGAGGCCATGTTTTACAGCCCGAAATCTGAAAGGGCATATTTAGAACTAGTACTATCAAACTGATCAAAGTAAGACTGTAAGACTCTATAGAACTTGAATTAGCCACCTCGTTAACGAGGCAACATATTCCAACACAAATCAGAAATCGGGGAAGGAAAACCCTAAACACGCATGTCAATTTTTAGCATTGGAATGAGACATAAAGCATTCCAAGAATGATGCCTCGTCAATGAGGCGATGTCCCTAAAGCTTATGCAAGTATTGAAAAAGTTACAAAACAACACCTGATAAAGAGTTTTGGTGGTTTGAATTTTCCAAAGCACCGACGCCTCCGATACAATGAAGGACATCTTCTCTGCCTCCGCCACGTTCTTTTCCCGCCTTGTGCAACAAGCCGCTTCGTAAGTCCATGGTTGTAACCACAGTAAGCAACGCTCATCAAGACACAACAATGCAAAAGAAGTACAACAATGCGAAACCAAACCCTCAACTTGCCGGAGAAGGTTTGGAAGAAGGAAAAAAAAAAAAAAAAAAGAGTACAAAATTGGTAGATGTAGGTAAAGGGAAACTCTCAAATAACTTCTATGATTTTAAAGTTTTTGAAACCAAATTCTTTTTATACATAGATTATAACCTCACTACTCACTCTAATTTTTTTCCGATTTTTTGGACTCACGACGGATTTTACAAAAATCATCAAAGTCTGTAAAAAATACGAAGGGCAAGATTTGGCCAAAATATCTTCAACTCGGTAGATTTCAGAGAAGATTCCAATATGCTACAATTATTTTTAGGTTGTAAGTCCTTCAATCATTTTCCAAATTTTACATACTATATACCGTTGGAATTGTCTCTTCAAGTTATACAATCAAACATCTACTATCTAGTGCATTTCTAACAAGAAAACTAGTCACGTACGAAGTCAACTCTTACAATCTCATAGTTTTACTTGCACCCATAAATAGCAGCACATACCAACTCTAAGCTTCTTGGCATTGTGTTACCCTCCAAAGCACTTGATTGCCATCTCACCTCTTCGCTTTCATCCAAACTATTAAGCTTGGCAATATTTGTTCTCTCACTATTTTCTCTCAAACTATCCACATATTGAAAATGCCCAACTTCAACTCCATGGTCATCATACAACAAAGTACGAATAGTATTAATAATCTCAGCGCCATTTGCCTTTTGTAAGCGTTTAAGCATCTTCAGGCGGCAACCTTGAGAATTGCTTTGTCATGTTCGATCATGTCAAGAGGGTGAAATTATGGACAACTATTGCTTGTCACGTCTATGATCCCATTATTGTAAGGTCATGACTATTGCAGTATATGATATGCAAACTGAGGGCACTGAAGGCTAGATCATTTTCTGGCGTTGTTTGAATAAGGTCATGGTAAAAAAGGGCTGTCAAATCCAACCTTCAATGGATTCATGTGCGATAGTGCTCAAGCCAACTTCAATGCATTTCGTATTATATATGGGTCAGGGGATCCATCTGTTCCAATGGTGGACCGCGAAAAGACTTGTTTGTTCCATTGGGCAACAAACATGCATAAACACACATAAAAACTAATTGCCAAAGAATTTCAAAAGAAACATATACGACTTTGCATGCAGTATAAAGATGCAACATCGATGGATGAGGCAGACAAGATGTATTTAGAAATCAAAGCTTGGTGGTATTCTTTTAGAGCCTGGAGTAGAAGACGTGTGTACTCGAATTCTACATTTGGAGGGGGAAGAAGTATTACAGGGGTGAACTTCCTTTCTTATCCTGGATTCGGTACTATTATTTCACTTTTGTCTGGGATTGAACCTAACTAGAAGGTTTATAATATCACGCTCTCTAATTTTCCATCTTGTATTTGTCCACATTATGGAAGTATGAACGGAACCTCCATTGGAAAGCATGGTATGTACATAAATTGCAAGCATCTTTATTATATCTTTCGTTACTTTTGCAAACTAGATTATAAGATAGATACGTTCATCCACGCTCCTACCTTTAGCTTGGATGAAGTTAAGCAAGTGCTTCTTGCTGCTAAAATCATCAAGACATGACAGTGAGTAAGTTAATTGACAGATATTAGCATGATATAAAATAGATATGTAGTATTCATATATTATCTTCAAAATCCCCAAAATGTGAGTACCAAAATCTTATATTTGTATTCCAATGTGTATTTTCTTTTGCAATAAAAAGATATTTTATTATATATATACAATTTTCCAATTCCTATGATATTTTCATTACATTTTTCTTCTTCTGAGCATCCTTAGATTTGATTCTATATTATTTGTACTTTCACTTGATCAACCCACTTTGGAACAACCTCTTAGAAATGATATAAATTTCAAAACATCTAGTAGCACTAACTTCCTAAGGTTTTGATCTAAAACCCACAGTCATGGGTCTTGTGGTCATAGGTCAAATTCACCAAATTTTGTTGAAAAAACATTAGTCTTTTGATTTTTAAACCAAAAAAATTAGAAATTACATGATATTCTAAATTTCTAGGCTCTAGGCTCACAGAATCTCCGCTCACTACTCTCAGACTCATGCTCACACGCTAGCGTTGTTGGTCTTTCCTCCTACCATTCTACTTGTATAAATATCAGATGATTTCTCATATATATATAAACTTACAATTAAATGAGCTTATATGCCAATTATCATATATAATGTATTTTATACTATGTATTTTGAATGGTGTATTGTATATAATGTATGGTGTATAATGTATGATGTATTTTGAATGGTGTATAATGTCGTTGAAAACAATCAATCAATTTTTTCGCAAATGAATCACCACATCTCACATGACAAAATGACGCTCTTATTGATGTACCAAGTAATACTGTGACGTTGTATACGACGTCACGGACAACAAGCCTCTGGAGCGTGAACCCTCATGAGACTGCACACGTGGCATCTGGCGTGGAAGCGCCATGTCAGATTTTTTGTGAGCCACGTCAGAATTTTCAAGGCTCCAAGTCATTGTCCCAGGCGAGCCGGTTTTTTGGGGAAAAAAGTCCCCGTGGCAAAAGTTGGCTCCCCAAAAGTTGATGTGACGCTGTAGATCCCTCCACGTGCCACACTTAGAGAAGTTTGGAGGGCATAGATTTGTAGTGACATCACCTCAAATTGTGATGTTTCTTGTGATGTTTCAGGAAATTTGGGCATGTTTTTACACGTTAAAAAGAGAACGTATTTTGGACGACATCAACAATGGCATGAAACTTGTTAAAAAAAACGCAGAGGCACATTTTTTTCCACAATTTCAAAAACATTGATTTCTTATAGTTCCTTCTTGTGGAATGGATTCAACTTGCACTGGAGGATTTTGCACCAAAATTGGCAGTCTCAGAGGACATGGACCTACTGTTATTGAGCAAAAAGCCGTCACAGAGAGCCACTCAATACACTCGGATTATGGTGTTTGGTAACCACTTTAGAGTGGAAGATGAGACGACATCAAGATTGGTGAGTTATAATAGTGGTGTGGCTTCAATGTTTGAAGTGCCGAGGGACACAACAAAAACTTGTCAACTCCCTACGTTGGAGTTTTGAAGTCAAGATATATTGTTGTTAGATTATGGAGCAGCAAAAACACATATGATTCTCTTGCAATACAAGTGGGCGAAGCCCTACAATAGTCTAGGTTACCCTACATATACAAGGGATGATTCCGGTTTCCATATGGTGAACTTTCTCTATAAATTCTCTTGATTGGCGGAGCTTTTCATCTTCCCTAGCCAAGCCACATAAGTTTTTTTCTTTGATATTGTAGAACAAGCTAGCTAGAAAGTTGTTCTATGGAAAGAAGCCGGAGCAAAATGTGAATTCGCACACACCACAGACACCTTCATCAGTACTATAGTGGAGACCACAGGGCTAAGAGCTCTACAACAACTTCCACTTCTAACATAGGTGGTTAATCTTGTAGGTGCCATCGAGTTGTCAGCAAAAGACAATTTACTAGCACAAGAAGGATACAGGGTCAATCTTGGCACAAAATTATTGCCCTAATAGGACTTTGGGCATGTTGTTGCAGGTGTCAGTATATTGCAACCTTTGTTGGACATGGAAAATGTCTTGGACAAACATGAGTCCAATGAGCATTGTGCGGATAATGTTGTACAATATATGGCGTGCCAAAGTCAAAACCAAGTTGCAATTGTGTCCTTTATAAGTTAACAGTAAGCCTCCACAATTGCGGAAAGTCATGATGCAGTGATACAGTTGGGTGAAACCCTAACTGCAAGGGAGACAACCGAGATATCCTCATGTGTATTGTTGTACACCCTGAATTGTTGGGGAAACTTAGGTTATTTAGCACTTGTAACCCTTAAAATGAAGTGACGCCTCTTTAAAAATTTTGGCTTGCTCTGCATTATACCTATATGCATTGTTTCCATATATTCATTCAAGCACTTGTACAAGAATGAGTAGAGGAGGATATGAGTGCAGTTTTAAATTCAGGAGCTCCGCTTTGAGATCAATGACTTCATAATCCCACTACAATAAGTGAACGTGATGTGTTCCGTCTTGTGTGTCCAAATCATAGAGACCTCCTAGTACTATCAAGTAACGCAAGGAACTCATATAAAAACTTGAACAAGTCATCGCAACTTTCTTGTGGTTCAGATGTAAGCTAGAAGAGTGACTACCTATTAGTCAGTATTTCAGAATTCATAATCCACTAACACTCATTTCTAAAAGCACAAAGGCTACCAAGCACTATAAGAAACCAAAATTTATTGATGTCCAAAGGAACGGATTTTGGGTGACATTGGAAAAAACAAACTATGTTTTTATGTCAACAATGATGTCCAATATAACATCAATGGACATCATTGTTGAGATTAAAACATGTTTTTTTTTTTGATATCAACTTGGATGTCACCTAAAATCCAATCCTTTTGATGTCAATTTGTCACCTAAAACAAGGTTTTCTTATAGTGAAGCATATGTGGCAAGCGCTGTTTAAAGTTGTATATTCTAGTAGATTCTAACACATTCATGCACATAGGTTTTCCCCTACCAGTCTCTGCTCCAACACAATCATATCAGAGGAAGGCTAAAGGCTAGGAATGAACATGGGCCTCTAGGCCATGGCTAATGTCATAATTGAGGTATGCACATCAGATAGATGTCAATAACCCTGGACTCATTTTTCAGTCGTTTGAAGAGATGCCTAGTTGTAACATATGATTGGAGTCAAGTAGTATTTGACTAAGAGTCTACAGCCACATCCATACCTTGCTACATCAAACTGTGGATGACATTGTGAACAGAATGTTGCGGATGAAACTATCCTATTCTCCACTGATCATCTAGCAATTGCAAAGTTGACTCTGAATCAATTGAAACGCTATGGAGAAGTTTCCACTAGTGCAATTATAGAGCCCCAATCACTCTTTAGTCATTGTGGACATGATATCATTCTCTGCAGTTGTCGCAACCTAAATTTTTGGTTTCTCTGTGTTAATTAGATCTAGGACCGGAAACCAACCAGTTGGAATCCGAATTCGACTAGTAAACAGCAAAAGAATAGAATTTAGGAAAAACATTGAAGTAGTGAAGCATCTGGCAAAATCCGGTCCAAAAGTGTCTAGGACCGGAATCCTGCCCAACTCGGATTAGGATTAGACCGGATAAGAATGGACCGGACCGGATTGAGTCCGAGGACTATATAAGGCCAGAAACTGCCAGAGTTCAGTCTTTTTCTTCTTCGCTGTCTGTGGAGTCTGCGAGCTACGCTGCTTCCCGACTTCGCGTTTTGAGGCGTTCTTAGGCGTTTTGAGGCGTTTTTAGCGTTGGGGTTTCTGGGCGATTTGGGCGTTTCTGGCAACTTTGGCGTCTTGGGCATTTCTGGCGATTTGAGCGTTCTAGGCGACTTTGAGCGTGTTGGGCGATTTGAGCGTGCTGGGCGACTCTGGACGTTTCTGGCACTTTGAGGCGTTCTGGGCGTTTCTGGCGATTTTATGCGGAAGGAAGGGAAGATTGGTGAGTGTATGTGAGGTTGTGTGCAGGTTCTGTCATTAGGGAAGCAAAGTAGTAGGTTTGATTTTTGACGTTAGGGTTTTGGACCGGAACCGTTCGGCGGTCCGGGAAATTAGGATCTCAGTCTGGTAGTTAGGACCGGAACCGGATCCGATCGGCGGTTCGGGAAGCTAGGATCTCAGAAAGTTAGGCGGATTTTCTGGGCCTCGCCGCCCTTTTGTGTTTTTGAAATGGTATTTAAGTCAGCCCCGCGAGGTGGGCTGGGAGTCTTTTTCTTGCCACTCGCTTGTGTTTCCTCTTGGCTCTCTCTTTTGTATGTTTTCCCATACTTGGCAGAATTGTATGAGGAGGAGTTAGGGAGGCGCATTCCAGTTGGCAGGAGGATTTCTCCCCTTGTTGATTGTATTTTCAGTTCTACGGGCATGTAAGTGGGTGAGTAAGTGTTGGGAGGGAAATTCTAGACTCCTCAGCATTCTGCAGTCTTCAATTCCGGGTGAGAAAATTGTTGGCTAGGCTAGGCGGGTTAGGGAGGGATTCCTTAGACGTGCTAGAACTCCTGGATAGGAAATCCGGTTGAGGTTCCAAACCTCCTGAGGGGTCTCATCATCCAGGGATTGGTAAACGGGAGAGGACTGTTTGAGTGTTGGCACGAATTGGTTCTCTTGCAGCCACCTTGACTTCGCACAGATTGGAGAGAAAGCTAGGGTCGTTGTAATATGAGTGGATCGTACGGGGGGTTTCTGAGTGACCTGTGGTTCGGATTAGCTTCTGGACTGCTGTGAGGAATCAAACCGGATGCAGTTTAGAGTAGGAAGTTAGGAAGTTAGATAGGGGGTCTTCAGCCACTTTAATTCACGGAAGGAGTGGCGAGCCTGCCACTCTCAAAACAAGATGGTGGTCCCTCTGATGGTTAAACAGAGGTAAAGTCAAACCGGATTAGTTCAGAGTGTACCCAAAACCGGAAGTTGTAGGGCCTTGGGGTTTTGGTTGTTTGGTGACGCAGGGAATTATTGGATCGGGAGAGGACAGAATCCGGTCCTGGGTTTTATGTATGTGTTTTGTGGTTTTGAGTTTCCGGTTGAGGACCGGAAAGGTGAAAAAGTGTGCTTAACCGTGTAGAAAAGCTTACTACTTCACAGAATCTCTTGGGTTCGATCTTTAGAGTCACTTTGTTATACTTTAGGGTGGTTTTTGTGAGTATAATAGGGTATTTCCCTGCCCTGTGCTGCGATAGCAGTCGCATATTTAGCCATTTTCTAATAGTGATTGTATGTGGATGACTATGTTTGAGCATTCATGCAGATGGTTAGATATTACCAGTTCTTGAAAGGTGAGAAGCCAGGCAATGGTCTTGGAAAAGAAGTTAGAGCTATTGTTTCATGTAGCACAGAGGTATGCCCAACGCATTGATAATCCAAAGGGATTGAACGATGCCATGGCATCTATTCCAGGTCTTAGACAGTATTGCACCAGGGAGCCTCATTTTGAAGGCAAGGAAGTTTTTGGATTTGAGAAGCAAATGCCCAATCTTCCACCTGATTCTGAGTTTGAGTCATATCGTTTAGACAAAGTGAATTTCTTTAGAATTTGTTTAGGAACAAGGGCCATTCCAGCACCTGCATCTATTATTGTCTTAGATAGAATATCAAAAGAAGTGTGGCCTCTTGCAGATGAGTCAAATACGGAAATGTTGAAGTCAATTAATCCTATAACAGTATATGTAGCAGTGAAAACCTCCCAAGTGAAAAGCGTTCAGGAAATTGTTTGTGACGAGTTCCAATGGTATATTGCATGTTTGAATAAGACATCTTCAAAGGCATATTTTGCATTGCAGGCCATCACTCAAAAAAATTGCGTTGCGAAGATAGTGCAGCCGTGCAGAGCAATAGAGGAACCGCTGCACCTACTTATACCGGAAGCATGAATAATTACAGGAAGAATAGAATTGAAAGGATACAATTTTTCTTTTGCAACAACAATATTTTGAGCTACGTGAAAGGTTTGTGACAAAAATCGGTTCTAACAAAACCGGAAGTTGCAGGCTTTTGGCCTGTGAAAGTTGAAACTAGTCTTTTGTCGAAAGAGATTCTAGATCTTTAGAACACGGGGTTCCGTCTTCCGCAGCATCTTGAAATCTTGCCGCTTAGGCTATTTGGGAACCATGATCTACCACATGATGTTTCGGAATTTCAAGTTCCAGAATCTGCACCAAAGCATCCAAATACACTGTTGGGCAAAAAGATTTGAAGCATCTACAACAAAATAAGCTAACAATTGCGCTTCATCCGTAACAATGAAGGCAAAAGTTCATCAAATAACTATGGGCCCGCAACCGGGTTTTGGGTGCATTATCACACTTGACTTAAGTACACCGCCAGCCATTGAACAATACATGATCATTGTAAGTACATTTCCTGAATGCACTTGACCATATTTCAAAGACATGTCTACATAGGCTCTAGGGAAAAGAGCACAATGGGCACATTGCAAGCACTTGTACTTTTTGTTCATTGGTGTCTGTCAATTAGATGTAGAAGTAGATATTTTTGTTCATGCTTTAAGCTTTAGCTTTAATAAAGTGAAATGCCTTCTTTAGATTGGTATCTTGAAGCAAAAGTCCAAATATCACATGACATTAGTTGTAGACCTCTTGGTGCTAATTCAATGTTGAACAGCACCTTCGGATGTGTTCCAATTGCATTTCATTTAAAGAATGTAGTGAGACTAAAAGGGCCACTACTAAATTTCAATTCTCATTTGTCTGATGCATGTTATACTAGCATGCATGATTGGTAGTCCTCCACCCTCAAGTATAATACAAGTATATCTCCCACTATTGAATGTTTATAGAGTGCCGCTCATATTGATAATGAACGAATGTCAAAAATTGAACTCTGACCAAGTACCTAATCCCCATGTAGTGCAATTGCCCTTGCACATATTAAATTTTTATAATGAAGATGGTATGACAAAGGAAGAAAATGATGCATAAGCAGACCACCCCTGCAATAGCTCTCGGTATTGGGAGGCATATTTGGGGTCAGTTAGCAAGGTCTCCTACATTAATGAATCAGCTAGAACTTGCTATGGCGCGGAATTCATTTGTAGCCACCACGAGGCCCCTCACTCTGGCATTTTAGGATGTTAGCTTTCCATGCACTGAAAATGAGTAGTGATGATCTTCAGCATAGGTAAGAACAACGTAAATGCGCATTATGATTTGCAACAAGCTTGTCAATATTGCAACCACCTCTTAGCCTAAAGCCAAAGGCTTTTATGACTACAGTGGGTTGAATCCAATGTCTGAGTATAAACGAAATCCTAATTATATTTTCAGAAATTAAATGGATAGAAAACATGGAATCGCCATAAACATTGTTTGAGTACATGTGGGAATTTGCTCGGTCAATATATAAGTGCTCTTGATATGGTAAATTGTTTTTCTAGTTGGAAATGGCATTTTTCATCCATTTTTTCATTTCATCGCATATAAATGTTAAGCTAATCCCATGCATTGCGGTTACAGGTTGATGTGTACAATTAAACCACAAGTTTAGGGTCTTAGAGCCACAAAAATAGGGCTCCAACCACGGTAATAGGTTGTCGTGTATTTCAAATGTATATACTGAAATCCCAAGTGCATGGTCTTATATCCACAGTAATAGCCCTACAACCGCGATCATAGGTAGACCTATCCACTTTATATTCGCATGGGAACATGAAGTCCATGGGCTAGGACCCACGGTGATAGAACTAAACCGTGGTCATAGGTATAAGAATGTAGGGTTCTTGTGTTATCCTAGAATTGCAACTTYAAACCCAATTAAGTGTAAATTATTGAAAGACTATTGTTTGTTGAATAGTTCATTCAATTTATGGACCCTAAAAACTTAAGTATATCGTTTGTACACCTCTAATTCATTTTCACACACAATGCACAACCAAACATCCTTTGTGGAAATTCAAAAATATTGCCTATGAGTAAAACACAATTTACCCTCCGCGCTCTTGTTTTATGCTTGTATACTTACTTCATTGAGCCGATACAACCAAAGACTAGCTTTCTACGGTGGACAATGACTTGTAACCTTTGGTAATAAACAAATAAAGGTTTCAATGAAGTGTTGTTGCTACACATTGTTCTTTGTATAGGATTTAAACTACCAAAGTAAGTTGTGATAAAAAAAAGATGCTATTGGCTTTTCAGCTTCTTACTAGCTTTTTGCCATGTATATTCTCCATTGACTTTCTCTTGTATCTTAAGTTCTCAAATCCTTAGCATATTAATTTTTGATGTGGATCTTTATACTTGTGATTTTGTCAGCTAAATTAAGTAAAAATTGCTCTTTGATAAAGAAGTGCACTTCTCATTTCAATTATTCAATTTTGCTTCTATTGGATAAAAAATTGTTCATCTTAGCTTCTTTAGCTTTGTCACGTCCATGCTCAACTTTGGTCCTTTTAAACAAAAAAAAAATCCACATGGCTAAAGCTGCAATGGTAAATTATTCCAAACCCAAACCCAAACTGTAAATTCTGGCAATTTTAAAGTCTAAATTTCCAAGCTACAACAAGAGATGTATTACATAACACAAACTCCAAAATTCATAGGTTAATGAGGCAACATATTTTCTATAGTATTATCTTCTTGGCATTACCATTATTCTTTAAACCTAAAATCACAATTAAACAACTCAATATTGAAGTGCACCATATTGAATTGCCTACTCTTACCTTACAACCACTTTYTAAACCCTAGAATTGCAATTGAATTGCTCAATATTGAAGTCCTTCAAGACTATATTAATATCACCATAAACCCTTCTTCATAATTCATAATGTATTCTACTTCCCTCTTTGCAAATTGCAGGAATATTACATTCAATAATGAGAAGTTTGAAAAGATATTACAATAATTTGAAATGAGACGCAATGATGCTTATGSGCATATGGGATTACTATGAATTTATTTTGATTCTTCAATCATTCGMGCAATCAATGGCTATTAGACAAGTTAATTTYTCTATATCCTATTGAAATTGGATATTTATACTTGTTGAAAACTATCATAATAGGACAACACTAATAACAACCACTTTTTTCCAAATTCCATTATTTTCAAACTCGACAAATTCTAACCAATCATTCAAAACATTACAAACCTTGGTTGGATAAAACAAACCCGCATAGCTAGTCCTTRTAGTTGGAGCTTGGGATACTACACATCCCATCCATTGAAAAATTGAAAAATAAACTCAAACCAGTGCAATTTGCTATTAAAAACACTTTAAATTTTTTCAATATTATTGCTTTCAAATAATAAATATGTATTCTTCTCTATAAAAGAAGGCTTCAAAATAATCAAACTTTACATACCAACATCCCTCTTTATTCAATCTTTCCACCCACTTTTAACTATTAATTTTCATCTTCAGGACTTCTTTTCAAGTTCTATTTGTAAGTAGTATAGAGCCCCCATTGTAGTGAARATATGTACAATAGTCTTGATCTTTCTCATCTTTTCTTTTTAAAATTAATGTGGGATCATTACCTGGCTGTCAAAATTAGCACTTCACTATGAATATTTAACTATACCATTCAAAATAATTTGAAAAATGCTAAACATAAAAATATTCTCTCAAACTTTGTGTTTTCTTCATACAATCTTAAACCCTAAAGTCCCCTTGTCCCTACGCCGCTACGCGGGACAAAATGGATTTCGGGCAGGTTCATATGAGCTCAATTTTTGGTGAAACATTTTGAAACTTTGACATAACATAGAAAAATGTATTAGATTTTTGAAAATATAATTTTTATTTCAATTGGTGCCCGGGAGCAAAAGTTATGCCGCAATAACCTCAAAATAGGGGAGAGCGGGCGACAAAAAAAAATCCACAAAAAAATGAAAAAAAAATTTAATATTTTTTTCCTCATAGCTTATTATTTTTTTTGAATGGGAAGCTTTGATTCATTCCATTTGGAATAGTGATGTGAAAGTTACGGAACTTCAAATTTTGCAGGCAATTAGAGCATCTTCATGAGTAAAAACTTTTCTTCTACTTTGAATGCTAAAATCTTTCAATCTGTACAGTCAAACATCGTGAAATTTTTATAATATGATTTGAGACAAATGCAGTTCAAGATCCTATAGTTAGATTCTCAAAAAATCATTTTTTTGTGTTTTAGGATGAACGCAATAAATATGGCAGTTTTGAGTGTTTTTGACAGAAAAATGATCTTAGGACTTCAAGGGTTAAAAATAAACTATCCCCAGCATTCTAGCATAACCTTGTAGAATTATTTTTATTGACCATAATAGCCAGATATGATAGATTTTTAACACTTGAACGTTGAGGCAGACGTTTTGCATCCGATGGATGACAAAGAATCAATTGATGTAGGCACTATAAGAAAACAGATTGTAATGTGACATCAGAGAAAATGGGCAGAGTTGCTTATTTTGATGAGCATTTTTAATCAACCTTGACATTTCCTAAAATTTGTTATAATGGACGGGCAAAAAACGCATAGAAATCTCAAAGGATGAGGGTGATTTGGCCTCGTTATTTTTGACATCACTCCAAACATGGTCTTCCAAAGTCTCTAGAATGTGCCATGTGGCGGACAGCTCATCGCCACGTAGGAGGCAATTTGGCAAGAAGTGCCACGTCGAAATTTTCATCTGGTATGTTGTTGATGTGGCACTTGGCATGGCATCTGACGTGGCTATGGAAAAAGTGATGTGGCATGCGTAGTCAGCATACTTTCATGTCATTTGAGGATTTATATATATTTTTTTGAGAAGTCATCTTAGACATCTAAAATAAAATATAATAAACAAGCAGAATTCTTAAATTCAGCAAGAATTAAAGAAAACTTACCATTTACCATCAAGAGAATTTTTGATGGCAAAATGAAGGAATTACTTCATTAAATATTAGTGAGAATGAAAGGTAAGAGGTCATACTTATATATCTATTCTCTACCCATGGTGAAACAAAAGATATGGGATAACTAGAATACGGCAACTTGACTATAGTATATGTTGATGTTGTTTTAAATGTCAAGTTGTTCGAGATATCTAGGTGTTGTTTTAGACATCTCGATCATGTTGTTTAAAACATTTTACACTGAACACAGTTCTTACTTTACATATCCCATACGGATTGTTTCTCTTCCTACCGCCCTACTTGTATAAAGACCGTCTCTTTTCATCCATGGTGCACATCCATCCTTTACCTTTTTTGGCAAAGCATGCCATGTCACCCATGCATGTGGTTGCCCATTTTTTGAATTTTTTTTATATGGTCATCATTTTATTATAGACCGTAGTGGTTTTTACTAACTTATCCATGGTCAAAATGGGTCTACTTGCTGATGTGGCAATCTCTGTTTTTGGAGACGTCACAATAAACAACAAACTTGTTTTTCTGCATGTTATCAAAAACGTATCCGTCTAGGATGACATCTACTTGTTTTCTAACTTAGCTGCACACGTTTTCCACAACATCCTGTTGAATTCACACTTTTGCAGTCGTTCACCGACCGACGCGTGACATCTCAAAAAATATGATGTTTTTTTGGCAACAACACCAAAAACGTGAGTTTCTTATAGTGAGGATAGACGTGCAACTATTCATCCTCGGAATTTTGTATGGAAAGGGGAGATCTTCTATAGTACTTTGACTTCCCAATGAGTATTTTTGGATTATTTTAAACTAGTGATTCCACAATTTCAAAATAAACAATTTCTGCGATTACTAGTCCGTCCTTCAAGGGTTAATTTGTGCCAACCCAATATGGCTAAATTTATTTCTCTCTCAACTCTTCATTAGGGGTAGTCACACCTTCTTCGATCCACAAGAATTCTTCGAAGATTGAGAGAAACAAGGAGGCAATCGGTAGCCAAAATTTGTGAAAAAGGTGTGACACCTCAATCTTGTGAGTGGAGAATGAAAATGGAGAATGGAGTTGCATGCAACAAAAGTTGTGCTAAAGTCACCATAGCAAAACAAAAGGAACCATAACGTAACAAAAAGAACCAATGGAGGAGCAATGAAGAGGCAAAAAGCAAGGGTGCTGAATTCTGTGTGAAGAATTTTCCACATCTCGAGGAGAATAATGGATGCCGCGGACTCTTCACACAAGAAGAATATTTGGCTTTGGAGAGCCAACCAAAAGCCAATTCCAAATTGACATGTCCCTACTTATTGAAGAATTTATGAGGAGTGAAAAAGGTGTGACTACCCCTATTTTAGCCAAGCACTTATTAACCCTTAAAGGACAGACCTCTTAAAAAGGGCGGAGGAAAGGCAAACTATGGATTGTGGATAATCAAGTGTTAGATGGTGGGAAGTTAAACTGTGTAGCACCTGCAAGTGAGAGCAACATCTAAAAATTTGCTACAACATCTAAAAATTTGATGATAGACATGTAGGGACTTTGTGTTACAATTTGCAGCACCTAAAAATGAAAATACATTCAATGACCCTATTTCTTGCTATCCATGTCAAAGCACATGTCTACTTTCACATTTACCCAAAAAATGGATGAAAAATACCTCTTCTGCATCCAATGCACTCCAATTCTGTCATCCAAAGGACCCGAAACGTCCTTGTCGACCTTTTAAGGGTTAAATGGTTGAAGTTTTTCTCTCTCTCCATGTTTCAAACTGAAAGGGTACCGGTCGAGAGTGGGAGTCGAGTTACGAATCCGACCCTCCGTGTATTTTCCCATGTCACCCTCCTTTCTGACACCATTGAGCATCGTCAAACCCTAGCGCTCTTTTTCACCTCTGCTGCGTTGCACTTCTTTGATGCTCATTGTAGGATACTAGAATAGCTCAGCATTTCTGACCACGACGGGAATGTTGGTGTGCTCGTTCCTCACCTTGGTTGGTTTCCACGTAGGCTAGATGCTTGTCCCTTCACATTCACTCTTGGGACAGTTCCCTGTCGCCATGGGATCAGTTTAACAATCCAGCGTCTGCTTCGCGCGTCTCTGGCTTCGAACAGCAGGTTCGTATCGGATGATCCTCTAAGATCGATCCTCAGGTGCGCTTTTCGCGTTATTGCGGCTGTCCGGATGAGCTGTTTTCTTTTCTGTTTTTTTGAAAAATGAACAACGKTTTCTTTCTTTCTCATGTGTCATTCAAACTTTTAGGGTACTTGATTCTTTTTGTGGCTCGCAGAGCCMTAGGTTTTGAAGAAAAGGTTTGCAGTCTAATTCTTGTAGAAGCTGAGCACGACCGTTCTCGKGAGGTTATCGAGATGGGTCGGGGTCCTAGCAGAGGAAGAGGAAGGTTTCGGGGTAGAGGTCGCGGACGGGGAGCTGAGCCAGTTGCTGCTGCTGTTGCTGAATTGGAGCTTGAAGCGCAAGAGCAAGTGCCGGAGCAAGACTCACCACTTTCCACGCCTGTGAAAGCCACAAGCCCTTCCAATCTTGTGCCCGTTACTGAGACTGAAACTTTGGTTTTAATGGAGACAACCGAAGCGGTAGACGGGACGGTTATCGAACTGGAGCGAAGTGCGGAAGTGATTAGTCAGCGGCATTTCATTTCCGAGAAGAGGTCTATAGAGGAGCCGCGAGGTGGTGAATTTGTAGGATTGGATGCTACTTCTGGTGATGTTGCTGGAAATGGTACTGGTGCACGTATGGAATCCTCTGTTGCAGGGCTCGAGGTATTAGAGAAGGTACCAGCTGAGACAGGGATGACTGCTTCTGCTAACGGCGACGAGAAAATTACTCATGATGTTGGAATTGTTTTAGGAACTGTAGAATCTGAAGTTAATGTTTCGCAAGAGGCGATTGAGGCTCCTTCCGATGTGGACCTCTCGACGATTGAAACCTCTCTTGTTAACTCTCAAGAAAAAATATCTCTCGTGTTACCACACGACATAGGGAAAGATGTTGAGCCTTTCAAACAGGAGGAAAATGTCAGTGCTGCTCTTGAAACTATGAGTGAGGGGCAAGCAGAAATGGTTTCTAATGCGTCTCGGTCGCAGTTGCTTTCAACAACACGTGTGATAACTACGTTTGAAAGGTCATCGACAGGGCCTTCAGTTGTGGAGCCCATTTCTACAAATATTTTTGATGCTATGRCTGTCGTGGAGGAGAACCTTGCGAAGTTGGAAGCGGGCGTTGCAGAATTAGACTCTGAAACCTACATACAGAACGAAAATCATGCAYCTGCGGATGTAGGATCTGTGAAATTGAAAGTTGGAGATGAGAAAATGAACATTAAGTTTTCAGTTGACAGGTTGAACGAAGGTAAAGAAGCTCCACTGGAGAATGCTGGAAGTGACCGGGACCAATTCGAAAAGACTTTTGAATGGCAAACGGATTATACACTAGGTGAGTAGATACATGAAGACTTGTCTGACCTAGTTTCGATGGTTTTTTTTTTGCATTGCTTCTCTCAGTATGCTCAAAAACACTGTGTTTGACTTCCGTCAGTTTCGTTGTTGTGCAATTATCGAACAATCTGAAGATTTGCTCCATTGTCACGTGGGGCAAGCAACATCTCAGATTAAAGGGGTACGCTCTAAGGGTCCTTTAGGGTCATGTCAAGAAACTRAACGAGTCCAGTCAATTTTTCCTTAGTTTCTCCAAGTCCGTGTTCTACGTATTTCTTTTCTGTATCTATCTCTGTTGCTTCGACGATAGCGGTTGGTATTCTATTGCTAAAGAATTGGACTCGATGTCCTTATCTTGATAAATCATAATGTCTGCATAATTGTTCTAAAGTGTAACGAAGGGAAGGTGTGTGGTACACCTTGATCTACATCCATTTAATCTTCCAAATTGCCTCCAACACACATAAAATCCTGATAGATATCTTAATCCCATATAAGGTGAGGCACCCTATTGTGGCTCCATTTTTTATCTGGCTTCTGGCTTTTGAGGAAGTATCACGTTATTGTCAGGGAGGCATCGGGAGGCGTACTGCCTAACTTTTGCTATTCTCTTTAGGGATGCTATATGTTTTCAGCGAGTCTGAGATCCATTTAATATCAACCCCTGAGTGCCCGAATGACTTATATGGCAGATGGTATTGAGAAGAAGTATCAGGAGCAAGATGAAGACAGGGACGGAGACTGTGAGGATTCCAAGGAGTTGAGCGGTGAGGGTGCGGAATATGACTCTGAGGCACAGCAGTCGGTACCGTTATCGGAGAGACGGCAGCACAAAAGACTGGAGGTCTATGTCGGTGGACTTGACAAGGATACAACTGAAGAAGAGCTGAAGTCCTTGTTTGAGAAAGCTGGGGAGGTGGTTCAGGTTCGACTGGTGAGAAACTCTCAGACTGGAAAGAACAAARGCTATGCGTTTATCCGCTACGCCTCTGCTTCCATGGCTAAGCGTGCTGCAGAAGAGTTGGGAATTGTTGAGGTTCGTCTATCATCATGAGAAATATCTGACAGCAGCAAGGCTGCAAGATGCCTGGTTTGACATATGAATGCAACAGACGTATGAAGTCACATACTTGTTGCTGGGCTTGTGTGTATTTTTTCTGTCCAATTTACTGAGGTCAGAGGTTGAAGTCTGATATCCTGTGAAGAATAACGAGTAGTTTTATCTGCTTATGAACTGGTTAGTGTATGACTACTTGGTGACGTTGAATTAGTAGCATCTCGAACTTCTCTTGCATCATCATGTCCTGATATGGCTTAGAGTCTGTTCTTGTGCACAGATTCGGGGACGAGAATGTACAGCTAAACCTAGCGAGGAAAATGATACCTTACATCTTGGCAATATCAACAAGTCTTGGAAAAAAGGGATGGTGAGTGCAAGCATTGATGCATGAATTGTATGCAAAGAACTAGTGTTCGTCACGATGCTGTGTAAGATTGTGGCCTCTGTGCATTCAAAAGAAGGTTTGGGAGAAGAGTTTGATGCCTGAGGTCTTGTAGGAAMCTTTATTTATGGATTTGATTTGAGCATTGACCTTGCGCGGATCTTGATTTCAGGTATTGGAGACCTTGAAGAGCTTGAATATCGAGAGTATAGAGGATTTGACTTTGATGGACGACGCACAGGTGGAGGGTGTCAACCGTGGCTTTGCTTTTATCGAGTTTGGCACGCACAAGGATGCTTTGGAGGCTTTTCGAAAATTGCAGCAGCCAGATGCGATCTTCGGAACTGACCGCTCAGCGAAAGTSAGATGGGCACAACCTCTTTATGAGCCGGACGAAGACACGATGTCTCAAGTAAGTAGTATACGTGATTCATTTATGATCTTTACTTTACCTGCTTTTGTTCGGCCTTCATTTAGTATGGGATCTTCTCTGCAGATTTCATATTTTCAGGTACTTGCTGAAATCAAATAAAACGTGGCAGGTAAAATCCGTATTTGTGGATGGAATACCTTCTAGTTGGGAGGAAGAGAAGATTAGGGAGCATTTTGGCAAGTTTGGCGAGATAGAGCGCATTGTATTAGCCCGCAATATGTTATCTGCCAAGCGAAAGGACTTTGGCTTTGTGAATTATGTGGAACGGGATGCTGCGTTGGTGTGTATCGACGCTTTAAACAACACCGAAATGATCGATGGAGATGTCAGGGTACTTCATTTTTGTGTTCTTAGTCGATTAAATTTTCAATTTCGTGTTCTAGATCGATCGTCCTGCGTTCTGTCTCTGACTGGCGTCATATTCTGCAGCTGAAGGTGAAGGTGGTACTTGCGAAGCCGCAGGTCAAAAGCAAGTTTGGAAAGGGGATAAGGGGAGGATATCCTGTAGGGTTTCGAGGAGACCATCTGGTGGGAACAAGTCCAGGCCGTGCTGGAAGGGGATGCAGCAGTGGGGTGGGAACAGGATTCAATGATAGTACTTGCTATTCAGGTAGTGATCTTAAGATTTTCGGCTATGTCAAATGGGAGTCAGCTCCTCGCATCTTATGCATTTTCTCTTTTGATTTATACATTATCAGAATGCAAAAGGTTGTAGTTCTAACCCTATACCAACTATGATACTTATCACCCTTTTTTTGGTTTTCTGCAGCTCCATCCTGGAGCAACAGTGGTCGTTTTGAAAACCAAGGAACATTTGGCGCAGTAAGAGAGATTGAAGCAGATAACAAGACCACAAAGGAGAAACGTAATTATGATGAAATGGATTCCAATTGCCAGGTTTTGCAATCTATGCAGGATCCAGCTGCTGTAGATAGGTTTCTGTTGGAACCCGAGGWGGACAAAACGAGCATAGACCTAGAGCAAACTGATGGCGTACCAGGAGTCACAGGTGCTGGTATTTCAGCAGAAATCGAAAAACCATCTTTTACGGTTGGAGAGATAGTTATAAAGCCTACCCTTGACAAATTCGAGTGTGCAATGTGTGGATTTGGTTCAGACGCTCCTGATGATTATGAGGCACATAAGAAAACAAAGGTACATAGAGTTATTGAAGAGCTACGCAAGGACCAGAAGCTACATAACAAGACACCTCTTTCGCTCCTGCATGAGTATGCTTCCCGTAACCACTGTGAAGTGAACTACGAGACAAAAGCTGAAACTAATGGTCCGTTTGAAGTTCTTGCAATTATTGGGGGAGCTGCTGGTGGAACTACAGGTCCTCCTACCAAGGGGCTTGGCGCTGGTCGTAACAAAGCCCGAGCTAAACAAATGGCAGCTGCTGATGCTCTCGAGAAAATCATGGAGAAGGTTCCAGAGTTTGAGTTCACAAAACCTGGCCAGTCTAGACAACGTTTTAGTGATCGGGATCGTCCAGGCCGGAAAGGAAAGGGTGGTGGTGGAGGGAACCCTGGTGGCAGTGTTGGTAGTGGGAGAGGTGTTGGTGTTGGTGGGGGTGGAAGCAGTGGGTATCGTAATCCACGTGAACGACCGAATAATGATTGGAGACCTACGCYGACTAGCACTAATGTATCTGGAGCTCCAAGACTTGGTGGAGTAGGTGGGGGACGAAGTCGACGACCTGATGGGAACAATTTGTATATGGGAGGCGGAGGTGGAGGCGGTGGTGGAGGTGGAGGTGGAGGCGGAGGCAGTTATCCCAGTAATCCGAATGCAATACCCATCACTGGCTACAGGAACGACTTTCCTCATGCAGGTAGCGGTAGTAGTTATATAGATAGATATGCTGGACGAGGTGGAACAGGCTATAATGTGTCGCTACGGGGAGGGCGTGGTGGAAATCCAAGTCATTCAGAAACTTATGCTGAGCGTTATGATAGAATTCAAGGTGGCAGGGGTTATGGAGGTAGTGGCTATGGTGGACGGGAGTATTTGGGGGGAGTAGGAGTTGGAGTTGGAGTTGGTAATAGCTATGGTGTTCGGGATGTGGGTGGAATTGGGTACGGTGGTAGGGAACTTACTGCTGCTCTTGGTTATGGTGGTCGTGAGTTACATCCTGTTGGAGGATATGGTGTACCAAGTCGCGAATATGAGGGAGCCGGAATCAAGCGACCTTTTGCTAATATGGTACTGCCTCTCCATCTACCTGGTTACCTGTTGTTACCATAGATGCCATGATCTTGATTCTGAATTCGTGTTATAGTTTTGACTTCGGTCTCAAAGATATATGGATTCCTRAGGTTTATGCTGATCTTGTTYGAGTRAGCAGGATGAAGATGCTCGTTATCTGGATGCCCCAAGGGGCCTTCCCCGACAGCGCTTGGAAGYTCTGGAACCCGTTCCTATTCAGCAGAGCACGGGGGTGCAGGGCTATGGCGCACAGTCCATGTTTTCAGATGCAGCCAGGTTAGTTGTAAATTTTGCATCCCCAGGCCATGGACATTACAGAATGCTGATGCCAAACGTGTTATAAGTATAATGTACAAGAACGAACTTATACTGATCTTACCTTYTGATTGAAYGTTTTCTCTTTTGAGTGGTTTTATTGTGTTTCGAAATSTGATTACTGGTAGGTTTTACTTTCTACCGTTACCAAAAAACTATCAACTGGACTTTGACGTAAAACATGAACCTTTGATATTGTTGTTTCATGATTAAAACTAGGTCCGCAATTGTTCAGCTGCCTATGTACACTGACGCATCCAGGTTCGCTCTTGTGATTTTTTTATGTTATTGATTGTGTTGATTATGCAGTAGCGTAGGTGCAAATCATATCATTATGATTAGTTAAGTTCCGTGCAAATCGACAGTAATTGTCAGCATCGACTTTGTACCGTCATGCTGTAAAGTAGATGATTATGTCTGATATTGTWTTCTTTGTGAAACAGAGCCCCCGTCGTTCGCCCACAAGAACAGCCCCAGTATAATGCATATGGACAACAATCACAAGGGTTAGCTGTGCATCATAATATTGGCCAGGGACCACAGATACCTACACAGCATCTTTCTGTTCAACATGTGCCCTCACAGCATTTGCCCTCACAACATGTATCCGTGCAACATATCCCTGCACAGCAGGTTCAGACCCAACATACACCAACTCAGCATGCTCAGACGCAACATATTCAAACGCAGCATGTGCATGCACAACAGGCTACCATGCCGATTTCTATGGTTGGTGGACCAGGTCAAGGAGGAACTCCATATTCTATATATGATGCAGCTCCTCAGTCCACTGTTGGAGTAACAGCTGGTTAGATCTTGTTTCCCTACATTCCATCTCTATTTGCTAAGTCTTTATTGTCTTGTTATATCTATATTGTCCGGATTTTGAACATTACACTTCAACTTAACAGTATTATATGCTAGGCAGCGGCTAAGATAAGCTTCCATTTGATGTTCTCCAGGTCCCTTGTTCTTGAGACCAACTGTTTTGCTTTATATTTCCGCAGTTCATATCTCTTTTGGTGGTGTTCGTATACTTTGGTGGATGCTTATATAAATTTCGTCGGCTTTTTTGTGGTGGGTATGCTTGAACAAACAGGAATAGGACAGACTGCTACTCATACCTACAGTCACCAGTATGCTCCTGCTACGCACAATTATGGTGGTTATGCCATTAATCAGGAATATGTAGTGAACAGTGCTGTTCCGGCTCAAGAGGTGAGATACAACCCGGTTTAGGTTGAGTAGATTTTTTATCATTATGTCTGTCCTTTTAAATGATGATTTACTCGTTTCACTTATTTAGTACCTGTTTTCCTTTTTATTAAACTTGATGTTTTCCTAATACTGGACCACTGAGCTGATGACCCAGGCGAACTCATATCCAGCGCAACCGGCATATGGAGCTCAGTATGGTGTGATGCAGCAGCAGCAGCAGCAGCAGCAACAACAGCACCAGCAACTGCAGCAGCAGCAGCAGCAAGTGCCTCAACAACGTGTGGGGTATCCGCTTCAGGGAGCGGCGCAGCACCAGCAGGCTTACTACTAAAAATCCATGTATGTGTATTTCCATTGACGCATTGTTGTGTGATCTGAAATCACAACCACGTAACCTCCTCTTAGTGGCATAAAGTGTTTGCGGTAATGAGACCTTCCAGAGAGAGAACGACAACTTTATATTTCCTTGTTTAAGTATGTCTTTGCCGTCCGTATCCAATATGTGGGGGAAGCACTACCTTTTTGGTTGCTCTTCCCATGCCAATTTACTGATCGCTAAGCGTAAACAGTAAGCTTTACTCTGAACAAGTGCCTCACCTATGCGTATTCTTGATACAGATTATTGCTTTGTTGGGATGGGTTTGACTTCAGTGTTAAGCTGGCCCAAACCCATGCCCTCAAGATACAAGGCAGCGCCTCAGGGTGCCAGATGCCTGTGCTCGCCATAGGCAGGCAACTGGAGAATTGAACCTTGTGGTTGCTGTGGAATATCTATACGAGTGAAGTACATGGTGAAGGCTGAAGGGAAGAGTTTTTGTGTAAGAGAAGATGTTCATATTGGCAAATCCAARTGCCATGGCTTGTTGTATTATTTGATACATGTAATAGTTGTGGCTGTACCTTGCAGTGCCTTCATTAACGACTAGCTCACATGCTAGGTTAAAGAGCACAGCATAGGACAGCCACTAAAATGCATGCTTCATCCCTTCAAGTRTTGTTGAGGGTGACGAAGGACTGARACGATCCAAAATCCTTTTTATACTAGAGTTCCCAGTAGCGGTGGCGTAAAGAATCAGTGTTTGCAAATGCTATAGCTTCTGTCATCAGTTCAAAGATTTCCAGATGCTTAAGTCTAGGAAGATTGTTCTGACAAAAAATCTGCGAAGCTCTCTTACAGATTTTTGTATGCTGCCTAGGATAACCGACTATACTTTCTCCTATAGCAGACTGGAAGCTAGTTGATGCTAAATGTGGAACAAAATAGGAGAGATTAGTATATGTTTACTTTTGCCTMCCTGAATCARTCTGTAGTACGGTGTAACCTATCATATATTGTAGGATCCCAATTTTGCTACATGTGTACCTGGGTTATATTTGAATGGGTTTAAGATTATCACTTCATTTTACACTTCACTATTTCAACATGTGTGTTTTCAGTAGTGCTTGAGCATGCATCTAGTATCGTTTTACTCCATGGTGGTGCTGGCTATATGTGGTCCCAGGGTTTAGTCTCTTTTCGTATTATCAGAAGTTTCTGTCGATCACGCTACTCATGTACGTCAATAATGTTGTCGGGAAAAGAGTTGTAGATGCCTGGGCTTCGACAAGTCAATAAGTCGATACCGTTACCTTTTCGGCCTCTCGTACCTGCTTTGAAGTTGTTTTTTGTTCGAAGAAGGTGAAAGAAATTAGTAATTATTTTGCATGCAGGATTACAATCTTGTTGAGAGCGCCTGGATATATGTTTCCTTGTGATTAGCGTGGAATTGCCACTCGGAACTCTAGGGACCAASGAACCGGGATTTTCAGAAGTATCTGAGATTTGTGGCATGATGGGGTTAGACTTTGCTCGAGTTTTGACCGCATCAATTCACTGCATTCGTAATTGACAGAGGCAAGACAATAAGTATGATCTGATGGTCTCTCTGCTTCTATCTGTTCGTTTTACGTTTGGATATGTAGTGATTGAATTYTCGAGGTGTGTTTCCKAAGTGAGGTCTTGCTTTWGTTCTATAGTACGGGAGACAYTGTGGATGGCCCTGCTGCAGCTTCCAGAACTTGAAGGCGCGGTCTGGGAGGTCATGTGGGTGCTGAGCTTTGGACCCGGTGGTATCTTTGGTCGCGTTGAAGCATCGTTCTCCTAGTGCATGATATAACAACYTATGTCCAGTGAGGGGCCGTCTTTACCATGAAGTCTATTGYTCTGTTGTGCAAGGCAGGTATTGCCAATACTCTAGCTGATTAAAGATTCGTCAATGTAATAGACGTTCGTGTGAATATAATAGATCCCTCTAGCTCCGAGGCACATTACGTTTTGCATTACCTATTGGTGACACAAGTTTCTTTATTTKCTGGTTTTGCAGTTTATGGTCGACATTCCTGCTTTTCCTGGGTTTTTTCTTGGCGTGGTGGGGGGTGGGGTGGGGGGTACACGAACAAGTCTCAACACACACGACCTTCTCGGAACATTCTGACTCACCATTTTCGGTACTACTATCTCAAATATTTGAATTTTCAATTATTTTTGCAATTCATCTTTCTAATTTATTGGTCACTCTGTAGCTTTAATATGATTAGGCAATGTTTCCATCTATCAAGATATCGTTATGATTGGAGTTTCCCTAATTATTCCTTCTCTCTTATCATGGTGTCTTCCGAGAGTTGATATGTGCTTATCTTTCATGTTTCGCAATTGTGCGAACACAATTCATCGACCAACTAGCGCTGCGTCTCCAACACCAAACCAAGGTAACACTAATACATGGGAACCAGGTATGTGCCATCACATATGCAGATTGAGGTATGATGTCCAGTGCCACAGAACCGGGTTTGATGTCCATGAATTAATCCTTGCTGTTGGGCCTTGACAGAAAGGTATTTACGGTTCTTTCACCGTCAACTGTGGTGCACTGCTGGGTAATACCCAGCTTGTCTTGGTTACGTATTAAATAATCAGCAAACTCGACGCTTATAATAATTCTTGGACATCACACATACTTCTTCATACTTCTGGGCGGGAAGAGAGCACTGTGCTCCTTTCTTCCTGCAGAATACGAGAATTGTTTATGCAGATGCTTAGCATTTCATTCTTTCTTATTGTGCTCAATATACCCGAAAGTGTTGTTTACTCTGCGTTCGTTTGATAGTCTTTTTTTGMTTTCTGACTAGTTTTCTAGTGATCTAGAAACAAGGTTGCCGTTAGAGATACGGAAAATGTCGACACCACCAGAAGTGCCTCTAAAATGACTGTTGGAGTATGGCCAAGTATCTCAATTGCGGATTACTGGGGGCAAGACTGACGAAACCACTCGCGCACAGACCAAAATGTTCTAAATTCATTGACAGTCGCGCAGGGAGCAGAGGACAATGGCTCCGCTGCAGCTTATTGGCAGAGCGAAGAAGACCTCCTGGTTGATTCTCGAGTTCACAGTCTATTTGGCYACTGTATATGCTGCGAAGTTATCAGTGTGCCTTGTAGACCACTTACAGGGTAAGAGCTCTAGCTCGAAAGTCTTCTACTCCTGCTGCAAAGAAACGTTAAGAGAGTCAGTRGTGGATGTGGTCTCATTAGGGCAAAGCTTCTTTTAAATTTAAGGCATCCAATGATGAAGGGAAGGCTCTTATTTTGACCTCCCTACAGCTCGTCAAGAGCCAGAAAGTTATGTTTTCAATTTCTCTCCCTTCTTCTAACATAGGAGACCCCAGCAGTCTTTCACAACCCTCGGATTCAATTTGGGAACAAGTTACTGAACATTGATCTATGGAAGCCTCAGTACTTGAAGGAGGTTGTGGGTTCAGTAGAAAGTGTTCTTCACATTTACAACGTGGATTTTTGGTGTCAAAAGATAGTAGGCCGTAGGGTCCACATTTCTGTGCCCACKATAGAAGGGATGCAGTGAAGAAATTTTGGGGATCAAGCGCAGCAAATTCAGGCCTTCCGAGCACTCCGAAATGAGCCTCATTTTAGGGGACAAACCAGATGGTTTTCCCCCATAGATGTTCTCAGCTGGCGTCACCAAACTACTGCAGAAACATCTCACCTAGTTCTTTTTCTGGCTATGTGAAGCCAGATTCCAACAAATGTTTTCAGTATAGGAAACTCAAAAGGAAGAAAATAGCCAAATTGTTGAGAACGTACTAAATTTTGTTGTAAACTGTCATTAGCCATACAAAACGGACCTATCACTGTGGGGAGAGGCAGGGTGCAATATGCAGTGCTTGACCGAGGGGAAAAACACTGTTCACGCACATGTTTAGTTTTGGAAAAATTGTACAAACCATTACGTGATGCTACCCATTCAAAAATTGCAAGAAGGGCAGTGTGGCAAAAAACACTTTCATGTGAAAATCTTTGTAGAATTAGGGCTACCTAAAAATATGGAAGCAATTAACCCCTAAAGTCCGAAGGCCTTTTTTCTCTCAAACTTTTAAATTTTTTTGCATATCTAACCGTAGGATCTTGCACTAGACTAGTATATAAATGTGTATGAAAATTTTCATGAACTTTAACAACATAGATTGTAAGATATCCGCATTTAAAGCAAAAAAAACTTTCTATGAGTAGATTTTTAGGCTTTGGAGCTTCCTAATCAAATTTTTTGCTCTATTGAGCTTGAAATTAAAATTTTTTGTGTAGAAGATTCAAGTTGAGGATTGGAAAAAAAAAATTCAAGAAAAATACACTTGATATTCAATCATAAAAAAGTTGTTGAATAGAAGTAGGTCCAAGATTGGAAAAAAAATTAAATGGTTAATAGCTCTAAGATGGGATTGAAACACTATAATCCCAATAATGAGATTGTTTTGGCAAGTGAACTTAACCTTGTCCAACAATTTTTTTCAAAAAATTGTGAAAATTGCATTCAGAAATGAATCCTAGAAGTTATTTTTTCAAGATGATGCTTAGATTGCTCGAAAAACAAGATTGTCTATAACTTTCTCATTATTAGGCCAAATAGAATGAATCAAAGCTTCAGACGTATAAAAAAATATAATCTTTGAGAAAAAAATTAAAAATTAAAAAAATCATATTTTTGTGATTTTTTTGTTTCCTGCCCGACGAGCTGAAATTTGTGCATAGTATGGCATAACTTATCCCCCTAGGCACAAAACAAAAATTATATCTTTAGAAAGCTAATGTGGTTTTCTATCATCAAAAAAAGTTTTAAAAAATTATGTCAAAAATTGAGATCATACGAGCCTGCCCGAAGTCCCAAGTGTCTTTCAAGGGGACACTTGGGACTTTAGGGGTTAAATACACTAAATTAGACTTCCCATGATGATTGGCATATGTGGTCACTTTCACAAAAATTGGCGTGTATCCACTCAATAGATGAGTTTTTTTGTCATTCAAAGGATCCAAGACGTCTGCCTCATCCTTCGAGGGTTAACTACCAATGCTGCGAGATGGAAAATGTTCTTAGATAGTTTCAAGTCCAATTCAAAGTGCTATAACTTAGGCATTCCATGTCCAAATTCAATAAAATATAAAAATTTGCATTCTCTTCTAGTTTGTGGTAAAATTTTTAGATCAGTCCAAGATGTACTAGTTTCTTGGAAGACAATTGAAGTTCATAGGTTCAATTTGAGTTCACCATAGTACAACTTTGGGGGCCTGTATCTTCTTCAAATGTTCATGTTCAATAAAAATTTGTTTGCTTGAAGTTTAATTTTTGTGGAAAAATTTCATGCCAATCCAAATTGTTTTGATTGAGCAATTTGAAGTTTAAATTCTAGATATTTTTTGATTATAGTGACCTTTGGTGGCTTGTTTCTTTTTACAATGTCCGTTTTGAATTTTAAAAATTTAGAAAAGTTGTGCTTGTTAGTCTAGTTTGTATGGCAAAAAATTCATATCAATCCAAGAAGTTATAAATGATTGAGAAGCATTTTAGTAGGAGGTTGAGCCTACGATGTGTTTTAGCAATTTTTTTTGGCCATTTTTGCCATTTCTAAGTTATTTTGCAGACGCAATGAGTCAATTGAATGATATTTTCTTTCACCAAATGAATGTATTGTATGCTGGTTTCCAATTATTTTATAATTCAAAGTTTTTCATTTGAATAGAATTACAAATTACATTTCACCTCCAAATAGAAGGGTTGCTAGGAAAATTTTAGCATCCTTTTTCAACACTAATACCTTATAATCTTGCAATCTATGTGGCTAAATGACTCCAAAACTGATTCAAATCATCTACAACATGTATATTACAAGATTGTACGGTTGAGATTTCTATACCTTAGTGACATTTAGATCCATACCTTTTTAAAACAAATGATGTCTTGAAACTCCAAAAGGCCTTGGGCTTTTGGAAATTAATCTTACAAAAATGAGACCTATCATCAAGGTATTTTGCCCAAAGTGATCCAATTTTTGAACCAATAGGTGCATTCTTTGTTTCTACAACAATCTTGAAAATCTTCCATCCACTACGTTTGGGCTTCAATGTCCTTGGGAAACTATATTGTAGCTACCAATATGACAAGAATGTTATTCTAACTTTTAATTTTAGTCTCGACCAAAAATTTTAGAGTCATTTCTCATAAATTGAAAGAAAAATAGTAGAATTCATAATTAGAAAACGTTGATTATGTCTATTTTGGGGGACCAAGGTAGACATCCATTTGTAAGAATAACTTTATACCCCAAATTTTGATCACTTTTGGCAAATGCAAAAAATATCAAAGTAGAACGGTGTACACTATTTCTCACCCTTGTCATTAAGAGTTTAGGCTCTTAATGACTGGGATTTGGTACTATTGTCCCCTGCTGCAGCTTTGTGGAGCGCGCTTGGCAGCAGGCCGTTGAATGCACTGCGCATGTGTCCCGTGGTGTCAGACCTGTCGTTGTGGCAGTATCTCAACACAGTGTTTTGCGTTTCAGGCGGGTAGGGTTCCAGTGGGCAGGGTACAAGAGGCAAGTTTCTGTCAGCCAGCCCGGGCCCATCATCCATGCAGTTTTGGGGGCATGGAGGGCTAATTTGACATGCTAGCTACCCCCTAATGAATGCCGCCCCACTCCAGTGTCTTGCTCAAGGAAAAATTCAAGTGAGGGGGGCTAGGACGTCACATCAAAATCGTGAAATATTATTATTTGATTTGAAACCGCACGCCAGTGTCTCAATTCACACTCGTAATGGGAAAAAATTATGGAGGGGTCACGTCAAGTTCAAGAAAAATAGGGTATTCACTTTGAGGGATGAAAGTTTAGGGGAACATACGGGTTGGAATAAATCTGTAAGGCTTCTTTCAACCCCACTTCCTGCATTTTGAATTTGCAAATGACAATGAGGGTTTAGGGTCTCTATCAAATAAATGAGTGCAATTTTGTTTACTTTCTCTTTGGCAAATCCCTTAATCCATGCTTCAATACACAGGGTTGCTAGCGAGTGAGCCTGTAAGCCCGTGAGCCTGTGAGCGGGAAACTTTTTTGGGATAAAAAAATTTAAGAGACCTATTACCGTGGGTGTAGGTAAATTTGATCTTTTAGAATTGTTACTTAATTGTTCCAAAGTTTTGGTGACTTAGGGACTAAAATCAACAAAGAGGGTTTGCATGATTTTATTTTCACATCCTATTTTTTTTGGCAAGACAGATTCGTTGGTTCAAGCTTATTTTTTATTACACGATTTTATTTTTAAACACACGTTGATTTGTTTGAAACCTTGGTTGGCACTCAATTTAATAAATGACAAGCAAGGCAGGACAAAGTAGAGAAAAGAATCATAACCAAGATATATCCATAAAACACACAAATCCAATCATAATCGAAATGAAAACATAACATTTGTCTAATGAGATATGTCAATCTCAAGAGTCTAAGTCGTAGTGGACTCGGTCTCGGAATCCACATTTGTAGAGGAATCTAATGTCGCTCTACCCTTGGATGCTGACCCGTCTATGAACTCTAAAACATTCGAAGCTTATGTTTGTTTACGATTGGGTGGTGTGGAGCAACCGAACTCCACAATTACTGATGCCATCTGCTCAGCATACACTGAAAGATTGAATGACTTCTCCGGACTCCAAAGAAGTTGTCGCTTCTTCATGACTGCATTTGAAGACATCAACCCCTCATGACTGCAAATTGAACAAGAATTATGCACTGTTAGATTTGTAAAAGTAAAAAGTATCATGCACTCCAAACTTCCACAAAGTTTATAACTTACTTACTTGATCTATCCCTCCGAATGAACTTCCGAGGCACAATGATCATGGCTCTGGATCTTGTGATTCCGAAACGGCTGCTGTTGGTTCAGGGACTTTGGCTTTTGCTGCAGCAGGAGTGGTCTTTTACATGGGCAAAAGGAGGGCTTTGAAAATTTCTTTATCCTCCTCCAGAGCCACAATGTGGCGGCCTGTTCCACAACATGCCGTAATTGACGCACCTGCCATGAACAAGGAGAGGCTCATCACGACAATGATTTCATGTGCATATTCAAATTCCATACCATAATTCTTGCATTCAAAACTTACCCGTGGATGATGTGCAATCCAATACCAAATCTCCTTCATTTGTTGTCCCCTCAATGATGAATTGGAAAAACCTAGCATCTTTCTTTCGAGCACCTCGCCATGGCAAAGATGTCGCCTTGTTCATGAACATGGTCTCCTCTGTGGTGTAGTTAATTAAGATGTTGTCCTATCCAATGTCCACCTTTGCTTTTTTCATCGATGGTGAGCGCTTGAAAGAGAAATTGGATTTACCTTTCTCGCCAAGGTCTTTCACCAACAACGTGATGCCAAACTTTAACGTCTATAAGAATTGGAAGCATATTAGAAAATAATGAATACATACATACAATACCAAATGCCAATAACATTGAGAGAAATTGAGAAATACATACCATCGTACTCTTGTCAAAAGCTGAAGTGAAGTGCATACGGTTCATGCCCATCCACTCCTTTTTCTTCACAAACGTAGGGAACGACTTACACAATCCGGCAATGACACCTTTGGCGGCAGCACTCCATGAATGAAAGACAACTATGCACCCATGGTCTTGCAAGTGCTTCTCTGCAAAACAAAATGCATCTACTATGGCCTCGTAGTCTTCATCGGCGTTCCATGTAGGCACGTGAGTTGGTGGAACCGACACATCTGGTATTGGTAGATTCTCCTGACAGTAAAAGAGAATCAAGTCCATCGTTGGATGACGGTTGGCTTTATCGTCATACACACGATCCTGGCCGCATGCCATCTACAAACAAATAATCATCCAAATAATGAATACTTTAGGAAGGATCATTAATGTCATTTCATTGCATAATACATTTGATTTAGAGAAACACAATTTATTTACCTTCTCTAGGAATTCAATGACCTTGGTGTAACAATTTTGTTCTTGAGTTTCTTCGTTGTCCATAACATCCATAATAGAGACATTGAGGACCAATTTCGTTGTGTTGACCTTCTCATCGTCGTCAAGGGCTATCACTTGAGTACCCTAAGTTACAATATCTTCTGTGAACTCAGCTAGAACCGCCTTCCTCTTCATTTCACTTTGAGATCTAGCTTGCAACTGCAAGCTTTGGTCCACCGTAGAAGATGCTGGAACTCGGTCCGTGCCTTCTACCCATGGTTGTTCGCCCGGACAACTCAACAACTCGACGAACACAACACGTTTGACGCCAAGTAGACCTCTTCGTCTGTCTAATAGAGTCAATGTCGAGTTGACTGCCCCGTAAAAATTTTGACCCTGCCCGTTCGCCACATGTATGCCAGTTGGCAACCACATGGCAAAAATCAGGGCGCATTCGGATGTGGGCGACATCGGGTACATGGCGACTGCGGGTAGTGGCGACCTCGGGTAGGGGTGGGTGCAATGGGGGCGACCCTTCACCATCCGCACTCGCCCTTTCGCCATGCGCAGTCGCCCCTTCACCACCCACACTCGCCCTTTCGCCATCCGAAGTCGCCCCTACCCGTAGTCGCCTTTTTTGGACCCGCGGTCGCCCTACCCGTAGTTGCTCTTTTTGGGCTTTCCACGTCAGATGAAAATATCTGCCTGTCGGGCAGAAAATTTTCAAAATTTGGGCGCCCGCGGGTGTGGGTGCCTTCGAATTTGTCGAGCATGTCTGACACTTGACATACTCGACATGCGACATCAGACAGACAACTCGACACCGAAACCCGAAAACGCGTTCGACAGAACAACCCTGCTTCTACCTTCTTTTTGCCCTTGCCCTTGCCTTTTCCATCTTTCTCCGTCTGCTTCTCCGCCAACTTTACCAAGCGTTCTGCTTCTTTTTTCTCCTTGTTAGCTTGAATTTCCTATTCTTTGCCTTCTTTCTTCTTGTCAGCAGCAATCCTCCTTGCAACGACCCTCTTCTTCTGAGTTTCATTGAGGTCAACAAACTCTAGTACATCCATATCAATAACACCGAGGCCATCAAAGCTCTTTCTCAACTCTGTCTCCGACGGATGAGTGAATGTCTGCGGACAATCCAAGTACCACCCTCCACTACTCAAATGAGCTGTGGTAAATGTCCGCATTTGACTCGGAGTGTACACACTCTGCCAAACTCTGGTCCAACCAAGTAGACAAGAATGGAGGAAGCTCCTGTCGAGCAATAGCGTTCTTTGCTAGAAGCTTGTGCTTGAAGTACCTACCAATTACACAAATAAAAAACAATTTAAGATACAAGCTACAACATGAAAGCATTTGTATTTCAAAATTTATCAAATGAAGACAAACCAATCCAGAGCTGAATATTCATACATGACCTCCAAAAAATGAGAAGAGTCACTCACAATAGTTTCAAGAAACTCATGAAGGCACCATGCAAAACAAATTTTAAATATACTGAAGTACCAAAAGTTGGAGTACCAAGAGGTGGCCCCAGAAGAGCCGTCGGAGTAACTTACGGTACCCCAACTTCTGGTTATGCAAAGCTAGAACCCTAAAGAATTAGGTCCTACCTTGGATTTAGAAAGTGTAAATGTACAATTTTGATAGTGCTCATTACATATGCACATTAACCACTTGAAATGAAGCAAATTGAAATAAACTTTACACTCACCAAAAAACAACCCTCTTTACTGCAAGGTCTGATCCATCGTAGTTAGCAAAGGAGTCAGATTTCCTGAAAGAATTGGCCCCTTTCTGAACTGGGCCAAAACCATGCTCTCATATCTTTGTCCTCCACCCCTCAAAGTACTCTGCTAAAGTTTGTGGCTCAAGCGGGGTGCTCATGTTAATGTTGATGTTGACTTTCTTTCTTTATCACATTGTCAAAGTACTCCATAGCGGCTTCTTCAATCTGCATAAAGACCATCAATGGGGGCCTTTACATTGTTTGAAAGCCTACAAATTTGAAAAGACATTAGATTTGACAAATGAATTGAAAAGTAATAAACACCTTTCATGTAACATAGAAGGATGGTAAATACTCACCCCTACCCACCAAATGCACTTGTTGAGAAAGGGTAACAATTTCTCTTCAGAAACGGGCTTGGCCGGAAACCGCCTAGCATCTCAAGAAGGCACAAACAAATTCCACCACTTCAATATCTATGTCTTCTAGAGGGCCGATACGTTGCACGTAGCTATGAGTTGCAGTTTTTTAGGGGTCATTTCGGGAACCTCATTGGTAGTCCAATGCTTTTCAATCTGCAAGAAGGATTTAAATATTTAGCAGTCTAAAATGCAATGGACAATGACAACTACTGCCATATTCAAAAGCAACGTAATATACCTCTCCAAGAAAGGGAGGGCTGTGTGCAGGATTTGCCACTGCCAACAACTTCCCCATTTTTGAAATCAACTTCGTGGCCCTATCTTTGGCTTTGACTCTCATGGCATTTGCAAGCCTTTGGTCGCTCTTCTCATCAAAAGGTGTCACTTCATTATAGACACGTACTGCAGCATCGGTTGCATGTGCGATTTCTTGCTACAAATTGTCAGGAACACTAAAATTACCTGAACCGCCAATGAAAAAAAAATGATGAACCAAAATCAGTAGAAACATTAGAATGTTTGCAGACCCTGTAGAACAAAATCTCTCACCCGAAAAACAAATGCCGTGAACACCTCTATCGGCATTGAATACCAATGCCTTCTCCCTGACTGGGCAACACAACGTTTTCTCTCCGACGGCCTCAGCATTTCAACAAACCGCTCCAATGGAAGAAGCCCATACTTCTGCACGCGATAAAGAGTGTGCACCAAATTTGTCTTCACATGAGAGTCCTCTGTAGATCTGAAGTTTTAGAAAGACGGTTAGTTAGTAAAATCATAGGGAAAAAAGATAATTTACATCAAAATACATATGAAGGATGCACCAAATACCAAATAAAGCGGAATCACTCACTTGTTAATATCATGCATCATTTGCATAACCAACTCGATTTTCCCCTTCATTTCCAAAACGATGCAATCCACTGCTACATGCCAACTTGGGTGTGACATATACAACCTTCCAATGTGATTCATCCACGCTAAGAGCCGGTGATTTCCGTCACACACGAAGAACTTCAAGTTCTTCAAGAACTTTAGCTCAGGCACCATATCAAGATAGGCATTGAATGAATCACTTTTTTCCTTCTACAGAGGATCCCATGCGTTGATCTCCTCCTCTGTGAATGTAGCACTCTCACCAGCCTCATTTGTGGTCGAAACATAGAAGACCGCCACACCCTCGCAATATCCTATAGCAAATTCTCTCTCCAATTTGTCGACATCAGAAGAAAGCTTGGGTCTAACCATTGGCATTGCAACCAACATGCACAATGGAATATCTAGTCAAGAATACTTCTCCGGCTTCATCCTCAAACTTGTATTGGTTGCCACGGAGTCCACCTTCTGCAAGCGGCGAAGCTCATCTTCCAATAATTCTTTCTCCTCCTCGCCATTGTCAAAGTCCTCTATCTCAAAGTCTACTTCCTCTTCCCCAGCAATATTGGATTGCAATATGTCATCAGTCCTTGGTGTCACTGAAGCCTCATTCTGTTGTGTGCAAGCAATAGAGGACTCCTCCAGGGTTGTCTCAAACGTTCATATTTTGGAAAATCGCGTCCAAAAACCGGACGTCTGCACGTCCACATGTCCGGTTGAATCGGACGCTAGCGAACGGGGCGGACCGGCGGTCGGACGGGCAGGTTTAAGATTTCATAGTTAAGTTCATGGGTTTGATACATTTTTAGGTTATTCCGAGGCTAGTAGGCTACTTTTTTTGTTCGTTGAAGTGTGGTGCTTCAAAAAATATCTTATTCATTACATCGAAAACAAAAAATCAAAGCATAGACAAGGAACATTTTTTGAATTTCACTTTGAATGGAATGTTATAAATTTAACGATTTCAATACATTTTCAAAGATAAACAAASAAACTACTTATGAACTTCTAAAGTTCTAGGCTACTATTCTACTAAGGCTCAATACTTGCATACTCTAGATGAAGTCTTCTGTCTTCAGCTTCTTGCATTTGAACACATTGTTTAGGAACTACCCATTGTTCGAGTCTTTCCTACGATTGTAAATTCTAGGCTTCCAATCTTTGTCTCTTTTCACCTTTGCCCCACTAATATAGTCATTCGATTGAAGTCTGTCATCTTCTGTATCAAACGCATTATCTTCGTCATCTGAAGAAGATAATTGAATTTTTCCCCTATTTGGAAGCACTTTCTTCGATGTAGAAGGTCTAGTTGACTTGCCCATCTTCTCTTTCTTCACTCGCATTAAATTTTTTCCTAGGCTTTGTCGAAGGCTGTCAACCGCATTTCGCTCACGTTTATCAAGAGGAGGTTTTTCTGTTTTGGCTTTCTTCTTCGGGGATATTAAGAATGGCTCCATTACTCGTCTCTTCTTAGGGTCAATACATTCCTCCAGCATTGCTTTTGCTGTTTGAAGCCCCTCGTTGCCGCATCCATCTATTTCAGTCAAAGATTTCAATTTCCCGTTCGATGGCTTCATAGATGACTGAAGTGGGCATCCCTGTCTTTTCTTGAACATGGCACACAATGGCTCATTATTTTCAGGAATATGGCTTGAAGATACGTTGGAAGTCCGCATTTCTGATTTACAATCTTTTGAGCCCAACAAAGTAGTACTTCTCATGTTGAATAGTACTTGTGGAGTTGTTGGATGATTGCTATGTGGCGGCTGTACGGTGCTTTTTTTCATGGCTTCACCATTGTGCAACATGCTTGGGCTTCCACTTCCTATCAACTCTCGAAGTTCATTGTTCACCGGTAGTTGCGTGGTAGAATCCACAGTACTTCGTTCCTCAATAGGATTGATTGCTAATCTTCCTCCAAACTCCAATGTTGTATTGTCCACATTCACTTGGCTTTCATCATTGTCACTTTTTTCCTAAATGTGCCGCCAATAGAGCCTTTTCCGTACTAAGCACCACCACCCTTTCAGACATACCGACTGCAACCGTTATCTCAATTTTAGTTGCTAGTAGAACATTTGTGTCCCCCTTGTTTTCCAAAAGCGATTCGCTACTTAAAAGGCAGCTTCCATCTATAAATTTTGCTATGGAAGGTATTTGTTCATCATTCTCGCAATGACCATTTTCTAATGGGAAATCATACTCGTTTTCATTATTGGTGTTGACATTATCATCATGCATATTCCATCTGCCACCATCGGAATTGTACACGTGTCCACTCCTCTCGTGGCGAGCATCATCTATAAGGTCCGCATCACTTCTTTCGTCTTCCTCTTCTGATTGCTCCATGTCTTCACGTTCTTCGGCATTCATTTCATTGACAACATTTTCTTCCAAAAAATTGTCATCATTATTGCTGTCGTCGTCATCAACAAGCCCATCGGATTCCTCAGAGTCCTCCACATGCTCACAGTACCATTTCTTCTTGTCTTTGTCGTTTGATGCGGACACGACTCTGGAATTTGTGTACACATACACAAAATTCATTGCTCTTTTCGTGTTTAATTTGTTACGAGATTTGTTGTGAACAAAAGAGTAACTACTCCAATTGCGTTCACATGCAGATGAAGAAATAGGTTGCCCCAATATTCTCCTCGCAATTGGAGCAAGGTGTTTTGTGCATGCTCCTTCAAAATACCACCAAGCGTGCGCTGATAATTTGGACTCAATTGCATCTGACATGTTGTGAAAAGGAAACTCTTTATGTCGGAAAGCCATGAACTCCTTCACTACATCATGGTACTCTTCAAGTTTACATATTCGCTTGAATACGTTCTTGCATGCATTAGCTGCATGGCCATTGTCGGCTAATTCTTGATCTTCGAGGAGGTAGGGATTTAGAAGAGCCCTAGCATACATGATATCATTCTCTACTAATTCCCATTGAGCCTGGAATGCCCCTTGTAGTGGTTTCACCTCTTCGACCTTCAAGTAAACAGGTGGATTCACTATTCTCGCCACATGTTTTCATATTTTCCTCATAACATGTAGAACCTTGCCCGTGCATGGTGTCTTTGCATCTACGTCACGAAGGCCATACACAACGGGGCCCACCAACTGCACAAARTTCTTGCAAGTCTTCCAGAATGTAGAGCCCTTTATTGACTTCTTCACAAGTCGAGACTTTGTACGACTATCGCCTTTCTTGTCCGACAAGGTCCTCACGTATGTCTTCCAACGGGGATCATTCACACTCTATTTTAATGCGCTCTTCACCTTCATCAAGCGCTCCAATGCAATAAAATTGGAAGCAAATCTTGTTTCCCCCGGCATCAACAAGCTTAATTCTTTTTCGTAAGTACAAAAAAATGCAAGCGGCATGTGTCGCTTTCTAAAAAACTTTAGCACCATGAGTGCCTCTTTAATTAGGGTCTTTGTTCAATCTCTCTTGCCCCAATCTTTGAGCAACAAATTCAAGGCGTAGGCCACGCACCCTTGGAAGAAAATGTGTGGATACTTCTCCGTTACAATTCTCACGGCTTTAGGATTCACAGTAGCATTGTCCGCGGTTATTTGCACCACATTCTCCGGTCCCACCTTCTCTATGAATTTGTCCAAAACTGTTGCCAAATACTCTCCGTTTTTTTCAAATCCACTTGTGTCCACTGATCTCAAAAACTGTTCTTCCGCGGAAGACACGAGTATCACATTTAACAGTGGTTGATTTCTAACTGAGCTCCATCCATCCATAGACAATGTTGCACCAAATTTTTGGATACTTTCTTTGGTCCGCTTGTGCACTTTCACCTCAACATCTGCCTTTGCTTGGTCTAACAACTTTGTTTGTATAGCTCCATACGAAGGAGGGCTTTATGGCCTTTTGAACTCAGCTGTTCTCTTCACTGCCTCTTTCAATACTTCACTTCGAGCTACCGCGAACGGTATGTTGGACGAGTAGAAGAAATTGGCTTACAACGTATTCAAATTGCGTCTACCAACTTCTTTAAAACCATCTATTAGTTGGCACTGTCTACAAGGCCTACTAATGGAATGCGGTGGAGTTCCATGTTGGCTCGTGGATGCTGTGTTCTGGTTTATCTCCAAAACTGAACGAATGGTTTCAATGGGAGCTGCGCAAGAGTCTATTTCTGTTGAACGGTCTGAATCCTTTCCGTTTGGCGTAGGATTGGCGACTATTGCAAGATCTTGGCAGTCTACATTCTCAAGATCCGATCTTTGTGGGAATATTCTATCACACTAAAGAAAGAGAGCTCAAACTGCAGATGTCAATCGTGAACATAAGCTTATTCCTGTGTCACGAGTACCATTTTTCTCTTCATATCCCAAATGGCTCAGTATGCGACATTTTCGATTTGCAAATTCCAAGTTGCATGCTTTGCACTTCACTTTACGACTTGTTGTAACAATATACCATCCTGAGGAGTCTTTACTCATTGTGAAAAGCTTCTTCTAAACTTGAGGTCCAAATGATCAATATTTGCTGAGACCTGTGCATTCAAATCATCAAATGTTCATCTACCAGATAAAAATTTTGCATGAAGCCTTAGAAACCAAAGCCCCCTTATTCACTATGTAGTGGATGTTATCTAGCGATAAGTATCTTTACCACCAAAAATCGGATAAGATGACACGAAATATCGTCCCAGGAGACTCTAGTTGTATTGTTACAAGTTCCGGTTATCCAGGTTTAAAACATTATTTTTTTTTCTTTCTCTCTTCACACTAACCTTTGAGAGTACGGATCCGGTATTAACCCGGATCGGATTCCGGATTTCTTCCTTTCCAGATTCCGGTTGGTACTCTTTTGACAACTTGGTTTTTGTTACCTCTGTTTTACCCTCAGAGGGTCCCATTTGATTGTTTTACAAGGGGTTGGGACTCACCACTTTGGTTACACACAGTTTCCTTCTAAACTTCACTAATCTTCATACATAAACAAAAGTAGCAGTAAGCCGTTCCGGAACTTCTCTCACAGCTATCCGGATTACAGATCTAGATAGTAGGTCACTCAGAGCCATTTCTAGCGCACCTCACTAAAATGACAGAATTAAGGATACTCCGGATCCATCCAGGGATTGCTCTCTAGAAGGAAAAGCTAAATCAGAGACTGGCAGACTTTTCGGTGTGGGGGAACTTCCTCAGGCGGTTGCTAATCTCCGCACGGAACTCAACCAATTCCGGAATTGCCTTCTCTATCCCAACATCTGGATTACCGTTCCGGTAGTTCAAAGGCACCACGCTCGAGACCTCAATTCACAGCCTTCCTCACTCGGTACGAACGTTCACAAGACACAGATTGGAGTTCCTTCAATTCCGGATTCCCCCTCCCTCTTACTTCCGACTTCTCCACCCACACTCAAGTGATCCGAGCAAATGTAACACACTCCTTACATGAAAACAATTTAGCACTTAGCACTGATGGTTTAGATTTAGCCTTGATGGAAATACAAAGTAGATAGATAAAAATGCAAGGTGGAAATGGCAGGGCAACAGGCTACCCGCCTTTAAAACCAAAATCCAAAATAGAAAACGAGCCGCCCGAAAACCCAAGCAGCCAATGAAAATACCAGCCAAGATTGCCGAAAGATCAAACCAACCTCCTAAAAATAAAACCCGGATCCGGGCCCAAGCTCGGAAACCCGATCCGGTTTTGCAAAACAATTCGGGTCTGACCTGATCTGAATTCCTACCTAACTAACCTTTCCGGGTCTTCTTCCAAATGCTCGCCAATAAACTTAATGGCACCCGGGTTGATGCCTTCACCGGAGTTGTTTCCGGTGTCGACACAGAAGTTGTCCTAGTGGTGGCTCGGGTTTGAATCTTCCGGTTCACCGGAGGTGGCGAAGCATCCTCGTCCGTTTCGTTGTCGCTGTCGAACTCCTCCTCCTCCGACTTGCTGAGGATCTTCGTATCATCCTCCTCTTCGTCCTCAGATGAAATCTCTGTGCGGATTGGCAACTTGGAATCAGGTCGTTCCGGGCTGCCTTTATCCAGATCAAAATCTTCCGGATGGTTCCAAGCCGGATTTGTCTGGCCCATCCGTAACATGAGATCCGTCTTCAGTTGCTCTGGGGGTGTCCTAAACACCTTGCTCTGCGCTGTGCTCCTTACTACAGTTTGGCCAGGGCGAATACTTCCGAAAAGTGTCTCCATGGATTTCCCTTTATCCTTCTGACCGGACTCGTTCCTGGCTCTGGAGCTTGTACGATCCGCCCCAAGGTCTCTTGGTTCTACCACATTTGACAAGAGGGTCGTAAACTCCTGTGTCTTCAACGGTTGGGTGTTTCTTTGCGTTGGGGTCGTTTCGGTGGCTGCCGAAACTTTCGGAAGATCCGGAAACTTGCTGAAGTCCATGGGCTTGTTTGGATCCATCCGATCTAATAGCCGCCGCATCTCCATCAACGTTACTTCCATTCGGGCAGAAAAATCCACCAGTACCGTAATGACTTTGGATCCGGTTACGGTATCCTTAGTGATCCGGTTGGTGAACAAGGTAGCTCGGTTTATCGTATCCGCTGGTTCCGCCACCAATCTGCTTATTTCCTTCACGAGGTGCAAAGCGTCTTTCTCTCTCTGTTGGGAGGCTGTCAACTCCCCTTCCTGCCAGTTGATCTTGTTCTGCATCACTTCCATCTCCTTCCGAATTCTCACAATCTCTTGGTCCCGTGCCTTGAGAATTTTCGGTGAAGGTCGCTTCCGGATAGCCTCTAGCAAACCGTGGGGGTCACACTGCAATTCATTGGTTGCATCGATGAGCAAATCCACACATGCTCGGATATACCCATTCGCCTTCTCCACCCACTTGGTGCCTTCCAGATAAAACTTGTCTAACTCTGTTCCGGAATCTGGCTTCTCCGGTGGATCATCCGGACTACTCTTCGTCAGGGGTTTCCGGGATCCCGGATCGGTAGATTTCCGCTTCTTCCCCTTCCTCTTATCCTTCAGCGGTTCCGCCCGATCCACTTCCTTTGGCTCAAACTCCTGTTGCTCTTCTTCGTGCTCTGACTGAAACCCGTATTTCAGGAGAGCGCACCCGGTGTCGTATTCTATGATCTCACCCGGACTGAGCACATCGTTCTGGTGGTACATATGGAACAGGTAGGCACTGATCGGACTCGTTCTTGCCTTCCCAACATTATCCGCCAGCTTGTTTATGACTCCTTGGATTATTCGTCCTCAATGAACTACTCTCCCTTCCAGTGCCCCAAAAATAGTGTTCCCCACCGTAACCGTAACCCGGGTTGGCTTTTCCGGATACAGAATTGGAATTAAAAATTCCAGAACCCGTCTGTGCCTTACAGAAGCACAGTCCGCAATAGCAAACCCCTCCTTTGCGTTAGCCGGGTGGGCAAACTTTCCGGCTGTGAACTTATCCGCCCAGAAGGCTAATCCGGAACCTTGTCTCGGAAAACCGTAAACTTCCGCCCAAGCCTCTTCCGACCACGTCTCTCTTCTGGTCCGCACCGTCAGCTCATATTGATTAGGAGCTCTGGAGATGAGCTCCTGAATCATTTCTTCATTCTTCAAACCCCACGGCCGGCAGATCAGTCCAGCGCACCCCATGCGTTCTAGGTCTTCGTCCAACAGCTGCCGCTTGCCTTTGTCTTCCAGATAGGATGGCGACACCATATGGGCTGTGGTCGGATGCTTTTGCTGATTGCTTTCCGCCATACCCAAAACCCTAACAGTGTGAGACGGATCCATGTGGATTCACCAACCCCACCGTTGCGATCACTATCTCACCACTCTTTCTCTCAACTATCACGAGCGTAGAAGTAACTCCGCGGAGAAAAAGAGAAATGACGGAAACAAGGGACGGTTAAGTACCCAATGCCCCGGCAATGGTCCCAAACTTAGTAATAAATTCCGTAACGGGGACCTAGATTCATAGGTCAGACCTATATTTCGTAGGTCTCTGAAATCCGGCTTCCGTCAGATTTCTGGATCCGGACTGGATCCGTAAATACGAAAATTCCGTATTTATCCACATGTTTCCAAAATGTATTTTTACTACTTTCGGAACTATTTCCGTATCTATTTCTGGATTTCTATTCTAAAAATTTGAAAAGTCTACACTATATTAACACAAACACATCCTAACTAGTAGCGTTCGTCGGATACGGACTCCGACACACTGAACTATTATTAAGTAAGAGACACAAGAAACGTAGCTCTAGCCTTTGGAAATATTAGCATTCAGCAAACAAAAGTGACTTCAAGTACATCCTTCCTTCATCTTATACCTCTTAAAACCTGAAATCAAAATAACCGTTGACTATAAGCCCAACGGTCTTTAAACACGGCGGTCGGGCGAACTAGCGGACGGACGGACAGACGAGCGGACGGGCGGATCAGCGGATCAGCGGTTTAAAAGAACGGGAGGACCAACGGACCCAAGATTGTTTGCCCTGACAACTTGACAACTCGACAACCACGACACGTTCGACATCAAGTAGACCTCTTCGTCCGTCTAATAGAGTCAATGTCGAGTTGACTTTTAGTCAAAAAATTTGACCCTGCCCGTTCACCACGTGTCTGCTTGTTGGCAACCACGTGGCAAAAACCAGGGTGCATTCGGATAAGGGCGACCTCAGGTGTGGGCGAGTGCACTAGACGACTTTGGGTGCGGGTGAAGGCGAATTCAAGTACCCACGGTCGCCCAACCAAACCTCGCACGCCCTCAGGTACCCGCAGTCACCCCACTGTGTACCCGCGATCGCCCTGCAGTACCCGAAGTCGCCTAGCAGAACCCGCGCACACCCTAGTTCACCCGCAGTTGCCCTTATCTTCCCGCGGTCGCCCAGCAAAACCCGCGTGCGCCCTCTCCAATCCGAGGTCTCTACCAGTGGTTGCCCCAGTTGCACGCGCCTAACTGACCTGCACTTGCCCTAGTTATATATGTAGTCGCCCGTACCCTTTGGACTCCACTTCATTTACGGTTTTTGGCTTGTATCCATCCCTTGGTGTCTACATGCATAAACCTTGCCTAAATTACATCCTACATTCATCCACGTTTGTGTTTTGGACTATTGGAAGTCCGGAGCAAGACTCTTGCGGCTCGCAATCGATTGTCAATCATGGCCACTGGAGGCAACAATGTTGGGGCAATACCTATTTCGGACGCTGCAAAAACGGCTGGGGCATTACGGAAGGCTGCTATGGACAAGCATCGGAATTGAAGGGGAACCATTCATCGGAAGCGCTTGCATGTGCTAAACAACAAAAACCACGTGGCCTTTAAAGGTTGGAATGAAGAACCAGAGCCTTGGACACTACAAACTTGTGAAGATTTCATTGAATGGTGCCACATCGACAAGTGCTTATGTCGCAACCTAAATTTTTGGTTTTTCAATATTAAATAGAACAAGGATTGGAAACCAGCTAGTTGGAATCCGGATTTGACTAAAGAACAGCAAAAAAATAGAATTTAGGTAAAACATTGAAGTAGTGAAGCATCTGGCAGAATCCGGTCCAAAAGTACCTAGGACCGAAATCCTGCCCAACTCAGATTAGGGTTGGACCAGATAAAGGGACCGGACCGGATTGGGTCCGCGAGCTATATTAAGCCTGAGATTGCCAGTCTTCAGTCTTTTTCCTTCGCTGTCTGTGGAGTCCGCAAATTGCGACGCTTCCCGACTTCAAGTGTTTGGCGTTTTTGGGCGGTTTGTAAGTAGAAGGAAGAGAAGATCTGCACATGTGTATGAGGTTGTTTGCAGGTTCCAGTTGAGATTGGAGAGAGGTGTGAGGAGCGGGACGTGCAGCTAGGTTAGGAGCGAATACCTGTGAGGATAGATTTTAGTGTCCATGCCTATCTTGCGCCTATCAAGACCGGGCAGCACCACTCCAACCGATCCGAAGGTGAAGTTGAGGAAGGTCATTCCAGTTATCCACTTATCCCTATGGATGAATCGGAAAAGACCCAGCTCATTGAGGACCTGGAGACAATGGGGTGCTCAGCCGGATGGTGAGAATCCTCTTGGATTACTCAGAGAATATTGAGGGGACGATGCGGGATTCCCGAGAGTTGGTTGAACGGATCGAGGAATGCAGCAAGAAGCTGGTGCGAATCGGCTACCTGACCGGATTCCATCTCTCGGACGTTTGCCTTCCAAGTGACTTCCAGATACCGATAAACTTGGAATGAACGTTTCCGACCCTAGAGTCCAAGAAACAACCAAGGGTGAAGAGTCCAGTGGCTGGAACGGATACCATCGACTTGGATTCCCCGCTAGCTGCCAAGGGACCGGATCTGGACGCTGGCAATTCTCGCATCCGGGTATTAGCTGAGACATTTGCAGATATGGAGGCGAAAGTCGAGGAGCCCACCATCGGTTTTGTTATTAGGGATGCAGAAGAGTAGGTTTGATTTTGATGTTAGGCAGTTAGGACCGGACCCGGATTCGTCCAGATAGTTAGGATTTCAGGCTAATGGTTAGGCGGATTTTCCGGGCCTCGCTGCCCTTTCGTGTTTTTGAGTTGGTATGCAATTCAGCCCTGCAAGGTGGGCTAGGAGTCTTTTTCTTGCAAACTTGCTTGTGCTTTCTTTTGGCTCTCTTTTTTGTATGTTTTTCCATGCTTGGCAAAATTGTATGAGGAGGAGTTAGGGAGGCGCATTCCAGTTGGCAGAGGAATTCTCCCCTTGGTGATTGTATCTTCAATTCCATATGCATGTGAGTGGGTGAGTAAGTGTTGGGAGGGAATTTTGGACTCCTCAACATTCTGTAGTCTTCAATTCCGGGTGAGAAAACTGTTGGCTAGGCTAGGCAGATAGGGAGGGATTCCTTAGTCGTGCTAGAACTCCTGGATAGGAAATCCAGTTGAGGTTCCAAACCTCCTGAGGGGTCTCATCATCCAGAGATTGGTAAACGGGAGAGGACTGTCTGAGTGAGTGTTGGAACAGATTGGTTCTCTTGCAGCCACCTTGACTTCGCACGGATTGCAGAAAAAGCTAAGGTCATTGTAATATGAGTGGATCGTACGGGGCGTTTTTGAGTGACTTGTGGTTAGGATTGGCTTCTGGACTGCTGTGAGGAACCAAACCGGATCTGGATTAGAGTAGGAAGCTAGAGGATTAGACAGTGGGTCTTCAGCCACTATAAGTCACGGAAGGAGTAGCAAGCCTGCCACTCTCAAAACAAGATGGTGGTCCCTCTGATGGTTAAACAGAGGTAAAGTCAAACTGGATTGGTTCAGAGTTGTACCCAGGATCGGAAGTTGTAAGGCCTTGGGGTTTTGCTGGCTTTATAAAATAGGAAATTGGTGGATCGGGAAAGGATAGAATCCGGTTGTGGGTTTTCTGTGTTTGTTTTGTGGTTTTGAGTTTTCGGTTGAGGACCGAAAAGGATTGAAAGTGTGCTTAACTGTGTAGAAAAGCTAACCACTTCACAGAATCTCTTGGGTTCGATCTTTGGAGTCACTTTGTTATATTCTAGGGTGGTTTTTGTGAGTATAATAGGGTATTTACCTGCCCTGTGCTGCGACAACTTCCCAGCGTGGCGCCATCATCACAACCGCCACACCAACAAGGCGAACTTGAAGTATTGCGAAAATTTGGATTTTCGCCAAAGATGCATCGAATTGTGGCAAGTCTTCTAGAAAACTGCCTTTGTTGAAAGGAACGAGGTCCCTCTCTTCCTCACTAGAAGAGCATACGCCGAGGTCACACTGAACAAGCAAGTCGATTGAAGCACGATCAAAGAAAGTTCGTACATAACACGTCTAGAGAACGATATCATTCCAAGGGGTGTTTTACAGTTTCCGGAAGGTGGACTTGGAGCTGTTCGAAGTGCCTACAAAACTCAAGACCTAGATGAGTTTGACACGGAGGAATCTTAAGAAGATGACGACTCTGATAGTACGCGGGCTCCAAAGGCAACAAGATTTGTAGGGCCATCTGTCGGTCTCACGAAAACCCAAAATGAAAATGAGGAGGAAGCTACAACATCTAGGGCACGAACCAAAAGGCCAACTTCTAGTGGTCGTCGTTCAATCTCAAAAGTCAGACTTGCATCAAGCCCAACGACCGATGTGAACGCGCGGTGGCCACGGCAGGTCAGCAACCAGCGTGGGACGTCTTCGACTTTGGGCCAGACGAGGACACTTTCATGGAAGAAACTACTCTGGCTTCTACTCCTGCATCAGTGGCGGGATCAAGTGAGGACATCATGGCCATGCAGAAGGCTGAGGACTTGTTGAAGACAAAAGATGTCATCATCTCTTTGCTACAGACTGAAATCAACAAATTGCGATTGGAGTGCAACCAAAAAAATGGTCTTCTTGCCCAACAATCTATGGAACTACAACGCCTCAAAGACAAAGATCGCGACACTTTCACTTTGGCGGATATGGATGATGCTTTGGTCGAGCAAGACCTTTACAAAGTAGACAAGGTCATAAGGGACGTTACGAGCAATGTCTTGGGTTGTTCTCTTCTTCCAAAGCGCATGCAGTTTCCCAATATTCCAAATGGCGGGACAAGCAACGCGAATGATCTCCACGGGACGCAAGATTCTCTCTGATATCCGGCACAAAATGCGATTGTACCATCTCAAAACAATTTTGAACTCAAAGAGGAAAATAGAGTCCTTCGAGTGCAGTTGTCACAGCTGACGGCCACTTACTATCATTGGAAAGTCGCGTGCATTCTCTCCATGGACAGATCACAACAAGTTGCAAAAGAGCTAGAAAAAGTGGCTAGAAGTTTTGTTGCAAATGCACCGAAACGAGAAAATGGCCTAACGTCCTGGGCTTTCATGGAAGACATGTTTCCCAACAACATGTCCATGCTTGAGTTGCCCGTACAGGATGTCATAGATTGAACTCAAAATGGGTGGGACTACAAAAATCAAAAGTCGAGCCATGCAAACGTCGTCAACCAAAAGCTGTTGTGGCCGCAGCATGTTGCTTTTGTCTTGGGCCATATCAAATGCCCCATATGTCTCGAAGAATTTGGCCCCGAAGGAGGGTGGGCATTAGGGTCATGTGTGCATGTCTCCCATCTTCAGTGTTTGCTCACGCGATGTTTGATCAGACAACGTTGCGTGATATGTGCAACACCATTCCACGATCGCTTGTATGCGTTGTTCAATTTGACAATGTACATGCCTCCTTCCTAGAAATACAATGGAGACACCACTGCAGACCTCACAATGTGGGGACGAGACTTGATTTGGAGTTGGCGACAAGGCCAACATGATTTGGAAAAGGGCCATGCAAGCTCGCAATTGAATTGGCAAACAAACCCCGAGGAAATCTTTCAAGTGGCACCGAGGCTCATGGGCAAGGGTCCGCAAAACGAAGGGAAGAAGGCATTCTTCTTCCAATGCCTAGGTGGATATTACGACACGCACTCCAGAACCTTCAAATGGGGTCGGCATCCGCAAGGGCATTGTTGGAACTTACAGGGGGAAAAAGTGGCCAATCAAGACGAGCATGCTTCTGTGGAAGATTTAACTGACATGGCCTATTTGAACTCCACGTACGGACCATATTACCAAAGTCAAGCACTCGATTATTTGCTACAAGCTCATTCTCCGTAGACTAGAAGGACACTCCAAGCTCTAAAAGATTCCAACGTCTTGGATTCTATTTTGAATGCGGACGGACCGACTTCACAAACGCGTGCATGGTGAAGGCTCGGGGTTGGAGAATCATCGACCTACGAATATGGAGAAGGGAGTGTCTCCCAGACTGACCCTAGTCTAATAGACTAAACATGTTTAGAAATGAATTGACCTCGCCAAGATCATTTCTTATAATCCTGCAAACCAATGTAAGGCTTTAGTGATTGCCTACATTATGTATTTTCTGCTATGAGAAGTAAAATTTGGTGTTTTGGTTTGTTCGACTTGTTCGACTTCCAGGGCCTCCTACCGTACTAAATGACTTTTGTACTTTTCTTTCGTCTTGCATGAATTCAAATTATATGAAGGCGTCTATTGGTGGTTCCCAATTGGAGGTTTATACTATAAATGATTTCGAGGGTCGATTGCATTTTCCATCAATTGGGAGGGGGTGAGGATATTCAAAAGTCGTACAAGTAGTCCAGCAACTACTAAAGACCATTCATCACTTCATTCAATTCTCGTGAAGAATTTTATATATATATATATATATATATATATATATTCTAAACAATCAAGCATTCAATTTCTAATAATCACACGCGTGGAAGCGCTTCGCCTCTACAAGATGATAAAGCTTCTGCATAAAGGGGTGTAGGCAATCAAATTGCATTTGCTCTACATACCACATATGCTTGTGGTGTCCTAAACAAGAGGAATTCATATCATATTCTATTTGTGCATTGTATACAACATCCTATGTGCTGGTATATCATGTTCAATTTATCAATCAAATGAATGAGCTTTTTGAAAAAACATCATAAACCAAACAATAGAAATTCAAAATTTCTTTATATACTCAAAATTGTACAACATTTGCAAGCATGGGCTTGTTAGAATGCCATCAAAAAAAGGCATGTTGACACTATTCATCCGCGGCCTACTTCTAAGTGCTTTATGATTTGTTCAAGTAGTTCATCAAAATTGACTCTGGCCCCACTCCACCTTCGCATTCGAGGTTTAGGGGTGCTCCAAAAAAATATTTCAGTGAATTTGAACGCTAGCACCTTGCTATCTACATGTTGAAAACTTGTGAAAATTGGGTTGCATCTTCTTCAACTAGCTTTCCTACGGTTACATGTGTCAATGAAAAGAAAACAAATAAAAAAATAGGATAATTCTAATCAAATGGCAGTTTGGGGTCATTTATGTCTCATGGCTTCACAGCTCCTAAATGGAAGAAGAGATAAATAGTTGGTGTAATCTACATTTGGTTTAGAGTTTTAGGGTAAACCTCCTGAAAATAAAAAGAAGCATTGCGACTGAACCCAAATATAACTTCGAACTTGTGAGTGATCCTAGGAGTGGAGCACGCGGATTTTAAGTTTGGACGTGTTCAAAAGTTCAAAAATTGGAAAGGCAAAATTCAATACATTCATACATGGGCAAAGGCAAGAGGCATTCACTTGATCATGACTTGGTGACATACATATCATTCGTCCAAAACATTGTTTTCATATTTATATGCCTATGTCATAGTGAAAGGTACATGTATCCTCTTTTCCGCCTAAAAATTGTAACGTCCTATTCTATGCCTAAGCATGGTCTCTCCACACAAATTTCAGAGGCTTCATGTTCCACAGTTTATCCATCAACTGCGAAACCACTTGCGCGCACGTCGGTCTTTTATGGACCTCTGGGTCACTCAATTCACATATTTTCATGGCAAAATATTTTGATGACGTTGCGTTCTTGAATAAATCGCCGTCATAGGGATTCATGTGCTCTACTGCCATGCTTGCGGCCAATTGTCCTACCACGTACAAGTCCGATTTCACGGTATATTTGTGAGACTCTTGCATCTTTTCAAGGCTCATTTCGGAATTTGGTGGCCCAAACAGATAGATCAACTCGGGAGCCACCCACCAACGGCCATCGATTTTTTGGTCAAGCCGAGCTTGTGTTTGAGCCCCGTAATGGGATGCATATCCTTCTTGAATATAACTTGCAATTCCCCAATCACAAATCCCAATGTTGATAAGGTTGTCATTGACGGGAGGGTAGTGAAGCAATATGTTATAGGGGGACAAGTCATTGTGGAGCACCCCTGCGTTGTGCACAATACTCATCACGTAAATCAAGGCCATGCCAACTTGGCTTTGTGCCTTCGGAAGAGGCTAACTGCTCTTTGTTGAGGTTTTGTGAACTTATGCATGTCCTTCATTCTAAACCATGCCGCAGTAGGCAACACTTTCCCGTCAAGTTTCAAGAGCTCTGTCAAATTGCCACCATTCCACCACAATTGATATGCCTCCATTGATTCCTCGTGGATAGCCAAGAATTTAATGATGGCTAGGTGATTTAATGGGCACACCAAGGCCTCCGCCGATTGCTCAATTTTCGCAGCACGCTTGTTTGTTGTCTTTGAAAATTTTCCCACAAATTCTATATATTGGGGAATTTTGTTCATCCCTTCGATGCGTACTTTGCGCACCTTGGCGAACCCACCTTGATTGTCATATCCACTGAGTGGAACCACCTTGGCTTGGGGGGAGATCCACATTAGACATGATCCACTATCTTGAGACAACGCTGCCTTCACCCCATCAGTCTGCCATCCTATACCCCTGACCGTGGCTTTTGAATGTTTTTTTACTGCATTCTGTCACCACTCCATCTTCGCGCAAAATTCTGCGGCCTTCTTGTCTCTATCAGATTCGGACGCTTGAGGTCTATAAGTCTCCATCAATTTCTTCGTGTTGAATATGATTTGGGCAAGACAATTGTCAATCCAATCAATCAACTCATTGTAGTATGTGTCCACAACGTCTTTGTACTCACTGGATTCATCGCACTTCTTCAATATCCAGTTCTCCAAATTCCTCTTCAAGATGTCCATGCCTGTCTTTTTATGTCGAAGGTATTTCTTCTCCAAATCCTCTGTGCTTCGGGCGTCGTACCACTCCACGCATACTTCATACGCATACTTTGTATACTGGGGTGGTGGATAGTCGGGGTTCTTGTCGTATGCTGTCTTGGCCTTTTTCGTCTTGGACGGCCCAGCTGCCCCACTTGTCTCCGGGGAAGAGAGATCTACAACAAAATTTGAAGGGTTGTTGAGGTCCTTGTCCCAGGGAAATACACGTCTTGTACCGCTACCTTCTCCCGGAATAGACATGATCTCTTCTGCGTACGTATGGAGCTTCAACTTCGAGCCGGAAAAACGCAAAAACTCCTCCTCTGGAATAACACCCTTGACCCACGAGCATGCATTCAGCCACTTGGAGGTGGATGAAAGACGTTGCACAGGATCAAGAGTGGAGACTGCGAGTCCTGGCAACCGCTTAAGTACCCGAGGTCGCCTTAGGGGCGCATGCAGGTCCATAGGGGCGACCGCGGGTGCAGTCTCCAAGTGCTACCTCGGGTGCACTCCAGCATGGCGACCGTGGGTTCAAGAAAGCGTGACTGTTCAGGTTTCAGCTGGGTTCCACTGCAACTGCTTTGCCTTCCATTTCGAGGTCTCATAGCTTCATTACAAATGGAAAATGTTTTTTGTCTTTAATGACATTCAATTTAAGTATAAGACCGTTCATGTACACATAATAAAAGAAAGAGATTAAGATATGCGATGAACTCAAATAGCCATTACAAATTCGAAAGGACAACTTTTTTGTGAGGCAAAGGCAATCATTGTGTACAGGCATAAATTCAAAGACGAAAAGGTCCTAAGTATCAATTCAAAGCATGCATAATCAAATTCCTCAAAATTGATAGTCACGCATGTATCTTGCAAGAAGACAATGTTGTTGTTTCACCTTAACGGTCTAACATGGTGCGGTATTACTTTTTCCTCAAAGTTTTCATCTTCTTTATCCTAAGTCCACAAAATTGCTCCTTTCGCCTTTGAAAGGGAAAGACTTCAGCTTTCCATCGGATGATGTCCCTGTTTTGAAACGCTTGGATTGGGGAGAAAGGTTGACTAAGTCTTCATGGGCTCGGTCAAGCCTTGCGCGCAAGTTCTGGAAAATATCTGTCGTTTGTATCTCGACTTTTATAGACTTCATATAGGCGCGTTCTAACCTGTGTTCATCCTCCTGACATCCAAGTGGCTTTAGAACGTACTTATATCARCATTTAATGATGCGCCATTCTAAATTATGTACTCTTCCGTCAACAATATCTAAGTTTGTTGTAAAAACAATTGTTTAGCACTAACCTCAACAAGTTGCATCAACAAGCAACCATTCTCAAACTTTGAAAGCTCCTTCACATCTTCAAATTCTTCGAGAAGGGCCCTACATCTCCACCATTCCAAAATTAGTGCCATGAAAGCTAGCGTTCTGACATCTAGCTACTTCAAACTCTCAACACATGAATACCTACATGAAAAGCTCCAAAACTAACCTCAAGTTTGTGCAATCTCTGCCATGGAAAATCTTGACATATTCCTCAATCATAGCCAGAACCGTCTTGAATTATTCATCAAATTTCTTGCCTCACGTGACCTGGATTTCTTTTTCTAAAGAACCCATGACTCCACCTGTAGTAAAAGGGTGGACCATGTGTCTACCAATAATCATTGACTTCTAGTGATTCTATACGACATATCAATGCACTTTCCAATCTCACCCTACAACAAGACACTCCCGGCCTATTACACATGCAATTTGGCATAAATCCTTGAACATCCAAAGTCTTCTGCATTCTAGTTATAGAATGACATGGAAATTTAGTTTACACCATGATGTTTGTCACTATATCATACACACATTGTGAAATTTTCAGATTTTTTGAACTAATTTTCTATTTGATATGATTTTTCTTCACTTTTTTTTCAAAAATTCTTAGAAAAATAAAATTTCATCAAAACAATACATGGGGCACCTCAAGAATCATCTACAAAATCACATATCAAAGAAAGTTGGATCTAATTAATAGGTTGTATTTCTAAAGCATAGAAAATAGATGTATAGGTGCAACAATGCAAACACTCTTTAGACTAAGCATAACAAATATTAAATGCCTAGATGCTTTGGATTTACAAGAAAGATCTTCACTTCTTAAAGTTGAAATAATGGACAAAATTATTCTATCAACATTGATTAGAACTTATTTTTGAAAAAGTGAAATCACCTATAACTGGAAAAAACGTAGTCTACTTAGAAAATACTTGTAACCTAAACCTAATGTCTAGATTTTCTTGGACAAACCTAATAATCATGAACCTCCTCATTTAGTTGGGAAGAGATTGATGTGAGTATAAAATGTGTCTTATCTTGTCTTGTTGATGTAGGAACTAAACTCTTTATTTCTTGAAGAAAAACTTGTGCATGTTTGAACAAAAGATTATTGATTTCCACATGAATCCTCATTGTCAAAGTTGTACAACATCTTGAAGTGGTAAGCCAAGTATGGTGTTAGCTAAATTGCAAGGAATAATCAGCCTCAACATTTTTTTAGCTTTAGTCTTTGGTAAAGAACCTTCTAACATATTGTATTCCATACTATAAACATCAAATAAGATCTTACCAATTGCTTCAATCGTGGTTCTTGCACTTTCCATGGGCATACCACCGCCACCACCCTGTACAAAATGCCTCGACTGTCTGGCAGTAGGAGCCACAATGCTTCTTTTTCCATTGTGGCCGTTCGATAGCCTGACTCATCAATACAGTCTTCATTAGAAAACCCTTAGAAAGAAGACCACTGATACACAAAGTGGAAAGGGTGCAAGGCCACTCATGCCCTGTACTCACATATCTCAATATGAACAAAATTGCATCCATCCGTTTGAATTCTTAATATCTCACATACATAGCAATTCTTTGAAAATCATTCCACTTAAGTGCACCCAATAACCCAAAAGAAATAACTGAAAGTAATGCACAAACAAAAATCCTCAAACTTAGTCTAGATGCACCTACTCTCATCACTAGATGAGGGACAAGGGAGCAAACTCAATCCCTAAAGTTACCTGCTTCCTTGTATTGTGTCTTGAGAATCTTTGGTGCAATAATCAACAAGAAGTTGCAATTCACCTTCAGTTGCCAAGTTGAGCATTGCCTTTACCCATGGTGGTGTTGACCAGCTACATATCCAAAGTGCTTTCCTTGACACCTTATGTCTAAAGTCAGGTGATCTAGGATTCCTCTGTAGACACCACAAACCATGATCAGATCCTAAACCTGTCTCATGCTCATTTTGCATCCAACAATCAACATGCAAGGAAGACTTGTTGTTCATACTCCAATGATCTGTGCGGTGTTTGCTGGACTCTTTGACAACAAACAACGCAATTTCGCACTTGTTGCTTTACTAAGTGTCCACAAGTGCCAACAGCCCTGTACAAGCAAGAAATATCCCCGTCACTTGTTGACCCGAGCATTGTATCCACTTCTATTTATCAAACAGTCATACCTTATCAGCTCTATTGTCCCACCACTGCATAGGATCCACGAAGTACTCTTTCCAAAGTTCTTCAACCGACTGGGGTTCACCTGAATCCAACTCAACATGCGTCATTCATGTCAATCACATTCTCACGAAGAGAGGCAAACTCTTTCTGTGAAATGGGCACATGATACATACCTGAGGCATTGGAATTGGAAGGTGATCTCTTCCAAACTGATGAAACTAATGAACACCTATTTGGTCCACTCCTTCGTATGTGAGAGGACAAGGGCAGGGATAAAGAAGGGTAGATTGGAAACAAATCCTAAGTTATTATCAATTTTTTTTCTTTTAAAAATCTAGCAAAGTCCAATAAGTTTCTCATCAAAGTTGTTCAAGGGACCACGGTGATAGGTCCATGGTAATAGGCCCATAATTGTAGGTACTAAAATTTACTAAAAATTATAATTTTTCACTAAATTTTTTAAATTAAATCTCTTATAAATTGTACGCTCACAAGCTCACAAGCTCACGCTCATAGGCTCACAGAATAGCAACCCTGAGTGTCCAATTAGTCACTTGGGCCTCTCTCTTTTCTTTTTTTTAGCAATTGCAATTTTGAATATTCTTTTATATGCAAAAAAAACCTAAAAAGAATGTAGAACCAACATAAGTATGTGTGAGCCCGCAAGTTGGCTTTTTGAACTCCAGATTTATTTTTTCGTGATTTTTTCTATTTTTTAGAGTATTTTATCAAAAAAGAACATAAAAACAGTGTTGCCGAGAATTTTGGTAGAAGTCCCTATTAATGTGGCAAAGGGTCTCTTTAAACGGTGTAAAACATTAAATCCTATGTTTTTCCCATTTTAGATCCTAATTAGTGAGTTTGAGCGATTAGTTAGTAATTTCGAGAGAAGTGAGGTTGTGAGAGTTAGCCAATCTTAGTGTCTTGTCTATACAAAACTAGGCCTGCAAGGTGCATGTGACAGCCCGGCTAAGTATTAGAGTCTATTTTAGATTAGAGAGTCTTAGTTTAGTTAAAAGTCTAATTCGTAAAGAATTTGGACTAGTTGGTAAATTCTTGCAGGTAATTTGAAGATGTCAAGTCAGATCGCAACAAGGATGGAGGGAAACGTGATTGGAGCATATAGAGAGGTGTTTTAGGGTAGAAGCATGCCAAAAAGTTCAACATTGGAGCCAATCAACCAAGATTCCCTCCGGCATTGGAATAATTTCCCCCTCAGGTGGAAATTATTCAAAATTATTACATTTAGACATGTGTCAAGTGGGCGTGGAACTTATACTTGGATTCTAGGAGTGTCTTAGATGTTACCCAAAAAGTTTCGATTCATTCCAAAATTCCACATTGACTCCATGCGAAGTCAACCGCGCAAAAACATGTTCGTAAATTCCTAGAAATTACACATGTTGCGGTAAAATCTCACTAAAAATTGGAATAGGTTTTTGTGTGCTAATAAAGGGCCCTGTCAAGTTTGAAGACATTCCGACACTTTTAGCTACCAGAATCGACAATGACCGTGGACTTTTGAAGAATTTAAAACGTGGCGGCAAGTTGACCGACGTACCAAAGTCGTACAGTGACTGATTGAGGCAAATGAAGAGTCTTTTCTTACTCCTACAAACATTCCAGACAATCCTGGCCAGATAGTTTCATTGAAAAGCACAAATTCCAAAAGTTAGGTTTTTCACCTTTTTTAGGACTTATTGTAATTTGATTTTGTGCTTACGAACAGCCTAGGAAATAAGGGTGATGGGTTGTTTAGACTACTTAGGGTCTTCTGAACACGATGGCGCAATTTGTTTTTAGTTTCAAGTTTTTCCCTAAAAGATAGAGAGGGTCAGCTCATAGTTTGACTTTTTAGTTGTAATTTGGGTTAAATTCCAAGTTAATTTTGCAAATATTTTTTGGAAAATTGAAGATTGAATTTGCTCAAGATCTCTTTTCTTGCGTAAGAAGCCAACTTTGAACTAAAAAAAGACAATTTGGAAATAACTTGGGATTAAATCACAAAATATCTAGGTAAATTAGGGTTATTTTCAAAATATCTTTGGAAATAAATCTTGGATTTAATTTGACCAAGATTTATTAGCTAAATGGAGGGAGTTATAGAGAATTCTCCTATTAAACAAAGATTATTTAGAAAATACGTAGGGTTAATTTAGGAAATATCGGGAGGTGAAAGTAAAGTGTTTTCCACCGACTATTTACCAAGGAAGGGGCCTGGTACGAGTATAAAAGGCCTTCCCTTGAGGTTGTCAATATCCTCATTACTAACGCTCACACTTTGCTCTCATTCTCTTTGTTGTGCTACCGAAGTGGTCAAAGCACTTAGTTTCTTTTATTTTCATACTACTAGCGTGGTCGGAGCACTTATTGAGGTCGATATTCGGCCCAATTTCATTCTGCTTTTCGATTTGTGCACTTTGAAGGATGCAAGGGTCCCTTCAAAGTGATTTTTATTTTATTTGTTTGGGGTTTTAGAGGCTAAGCCTCATTATTGTTTTATGTTCTAAAAGTTGAAAGGGTTAAACCTCCATATTATATTTTGCTTTGAAATTTTCGAAACTAACTTATTGCGGTACTTGAAACAGCATTTGGTATTATATATTACCCTTAAAGTGGCGGGGCTAGACCTTGTCAAAAGAGTATTGGACCAGTTTCCTCATTACTAACGCTCACACTTTGCTCTCATTCTCTTTGTTGTGCTACCGAAGTGGTCAAAGCACTTAGTTTCTTTTATTTTCATACTACTAGCGTGGTCGGAGCACTTATTGAGGTCGATATTCGGCCCAATTTCATTCTGCTTTTCGATTTGTGCACTTTGAAGGACGCAAGGGTCCCTTCAAAGTGATTTTTATTTTATTTGTTTGGGGTTTTAGAGGCTAAGCCTCATTATTGTTTTATGTTCTAAAAGTTGAAAGGGTTAAACCTCCATATTATATTTTGCTTTGAAATTTTCGAAACTAACTTATTGCGGTACTTGAAACAGCATTTGGTATTATATATTACCCTTAAAGTGGCGGGGCTAGACCTTGTCAAAAGAGTATTGGACCAGTTTCCGTTCAAAATTTGTTGGATAGCGGGTTTTGGGCTTTAATTGCTAATATTCGGTTAAACACTTTCATGTGTACCTCCTTTAGCAATTAATTGGTGACTTTAATAGTGACGTTTTGGGGAATTAGTCTTTAATGTTTGGTTAAACACTTTCATGTGTACCTCCTTTAGAGATTAAAACTTTCAGAATACTAATATTTGTCCATTAACACCGTGTGTACCTGGAGTTGCCTCCGCACGATGAAGCTTTAACTTTCAAAAGTTAAAATTTGCCTTTGGAGTTCTTTAAAACCTGGGGTTGCCCCCATACGGCGAAGCTTTGACTTTGCTATAACCAGAATTTGCGAGAAATATTCCTTTTGGGTCTTATTTAAAGGCCAAATTTTCGTAAAGTTCTCCCTTTTCATTTGAGTGCGTGTGTGACCGTACTTTGCTTCAAAACTACCATTCATTTTCCATCTTAGTATTAGTGTTTTATCATTCCAAAAATCCCCCAAAATTAGTTCTTATTAGCCTTGTGATCCGTCTTAATGAACCTTAGTTTTGTTTTATTTTACGTTCCAATAGAGCTTTCAAAGTCCAACAATTAGGCTTAGTGATTGGAGTCAGGGTCTCAATTTAAATCCAGTACCTTCTGCTAGCAGTTGGGACTAGGAGCAGCCAACAACCGAGCAGTCAAGGATCGGGTAGTAGTCGAGCCCCTGGGAGCATTCAACAAGACCGGGGAGCAGTCAGAACCGGGTAGCAGCAATCGGACCGGAAACCAACTGAACGAGCAGTACACTAATGATGATATTTAGTGTCTTGTACACTAAATACGAAGGCATACACTAAAAGCCAATTACCCTATGAAAGTAAGTAACATTAAATGTCAATTCAAACACTAAATGTGAACTACAGTGATTTGAGAGACTTGCCAGAAAGTTACATGTTTGAATTTATTGTTTGTGAATTTAGAAAATTCAGGAAATACATGCAAAACATTAGATGTTTTTTGGACCATCTAGAAGACTGCGAGTTTCTGGGCTGTAGGAATACATTGGGAACTCTGGAAACTCTGCCACATAGGCAGTCTGACGTGGCACAGAGACTGCCACGTCAAATAATACTAATTAATTATTTTAATTAATTATTAATTATTTAAAAAAAAAATTGAAACCAATTTTCAGTTTCTTTATACTTCCTAAGATTTCTGGAAAAAAAAAAAAAAAAAAAAAAAATTGAAATTCAAAATTTCAAACCAGCAGTCGCTGGTTCCCTATGCAGAGAACAATTTCAAGGAACAGCCCTAAAACAGGCTCTTGCAGGGTTGAAAAAACATTTAATGCAACGACATTCAAAGCGTAGGAAGTTAGAAGCAATTCCAAGGAAGGAGAAGGCGGCGCATTCAAGTCTAACACTAATTGTGGACAAGTTTAGATTTAGTGTTGTAGCTAGTAGGGGGGTAAAAACACTGAATGTCAGTAAACACTAAATATCATCTTTAGTGTAGTCGGACCGAGAACTAGAACGAACAAGCGAGAAGCAGTCAAGGGGGGTGACGGAACCATGACGTGTAAGGAGATCCAGTCACAGAGCAATGCCAGGAGCAGCAGACTAGAGTCAGGACACAGCCACGGAGAACTCAACTCCAGCAAGAACTCAGCCAGGGAGAACTCAACTCAAGTGAGAGCAAATTCGAAAACAAAATAGAGTTAAGTCACTTACACAAAACTTTTCATGCCCTTGTTTTGAAAAATTAAATTTATTCACGAAGTTCAAAGGTTGGCTGTTGCTCGCCACACCACCACATTTTTAATTTTAAATTAAAGTTGCCTCTCACACTTCTTCCATCTCTTCCCGTTCTCTCTCAAACATCAACTTCCCCAAATGCTCCAAACTCAAATGAGAGGAAGTTAGGGAGGGAGAAGGCTAAAAGGAAACTAGAATTATGGACAAACTCTTACACGTGCAAGAAGTTAGCATTAAAAAAAAATTATTTCTAAAAGAATTTCACTATTGAGTTTTGTTATTTATTCTTCATTCTTTGTTGATTAGTTAGTTGAGATATTTTAAAAGGAATTTAGGGAATTTGGATGTTAGAGAGGATTTGTTTTGTTAGGTTTAATAAGACAAGAAGATAAAACAAAATTGCCAACTAATATCTTATAAAAATTAAGAAAAATACTAACAATTAAAATTTGGATTTATTTTAGATTTGATTTGGTAGGAAAAAATTGGGGATAATAAGTTCCTTATAAATTTCAAATAATTAATTAAATTATACCAAATTTTAGAATTTAATTTAACATTGGGAAAAGCCACTTATAACAACAAAATTCAACAAACAATACATTCAAATTAATCATGAATTTGACAATGGCGTAGACATGGAGGAAAACAGATTTTTTGGAACCATAAAATTGGTAATGATGGAGGACGGGACATTCGATCTACTCGACTGAGAGGTATGTTCCCTTTAAATTTGCTTTTAATTTCATCACGTTTCAATCGCCATTAGTTTTTAGCTTAGAAAACATTAACATTTAGGTCAGAAATTTTAAAATCAAATTAAACCTAAAAAACACTTAGATAATAATTTAGAGATTTTAAAACTAATTTACACTTTAAAAATAACCAAAAAACAAGTAAATTATTGACGGATGAACTTTGGCACATAGTTGGATGAAGTATCACTAATTTCATCCAAACGGATCCAAAAAGGAATCTGATAATCTAAAAGGAATATAAGAGTTTTAGGTCAAATCAGAGTTTAGAATTATTCATTAACCTAAAAGTTATTGATGGATGAAGTTTTAGATTAAATTCTAAGTTGAAACTTCATCCGTTGATATCTTTTGATCCCAACGGTTGGAATTCAACTAGCTTTACCATTTTGGAAAGGGCATTTTGCATTCTACAAACTTAACTAGACATAATTTTAGGAAACTAGAAGTATTAAACATTTAGAATAGATAGGTCATAACTAAGCATTAATCATTTATCATTTTGAATCAGAAACAAAGTATTGAATTGAATCCATTAGGTTTACCATAATTAAGTGTCCATTGCTTAGAAGGCGCTTTTTTATCACCCTTTAAAGTTTGTTTTATGAATAAGCCCTTAAAACCTGTATATTCCGTTTTAGCTTAGGGGTGGAGTTGGAATCGCCCACAATATGTCACATGCCAATATAGTGTTTGGTCATAAACAAAGTGTTTTTGCCTAGTTAGAATCCAAAACCACTTATAAATATGTTAGAAACCGAAAGACAAGGCAAATTAAAGATATTCAATGAAACTGTTCAAAATAGCCAAATCTATACTACTTATAACAAATTGTGGCCAATTTGATCCGAGGGAACCTATGTGAGAACCATAAAGTCAATTCCCAAAGAGAGGATTTAGTTTCCAAATCGATTACCAAATTTAGTAGAACCTCCAATTATTAGCCTTCAAGTGTTATAAAATCAAGATAAGCTAGCAAAAAGAATCTATGGCCAAAGGATGGTGTTTTAAGGTCAAAGATGTTAGAAAATCAACAGTGAAATTAATTCACGAAGATTCCTAAGATTCACTAAGAAATTAATTCTTCTCTACGTGAAAGATTCCTCGAACACCGGTAGTTTAAGAAGATGGCAAAATTTGAATTTCCTAGGATCATTATGCAAAGTAAAAATATGAGCTTGAACATCTTTTTTGGAATTTCCTAGGAGGTTCCATAAAAAATTGCAAAATTTTCTAGATGCAGAAATACTTCTTTCAGACAGTCAACTGCAAAAATCTATGATGGAAAATTCCTAGAAATTACCTAAGTTGCGATAAAATCTCACTAAAATATTAGAATAACTTTTTATATGTTAATAAAGCATTTCAACAAGTTTTAAGACATTTCGATAGCCAAAAGACCCTGAACTAGCAAGATTCTTCAACGTTCGGCAAAATTAAAGATTATGGTGGAGTTGACCAACGTACTAGGAGCATACAAAATTGGAATGAGGTAAACATTAGGTCTTTTCTCATTCCCTCATACCTTCTAAAGAGCCTAGGCTAGTTACTTTTCATAGAAAAGTCAAACTCCCAAAGTTGGATTTTTAAAATTTTAGGACGTTAAGTTGCCATTAGATTTTGTTTAGTTTTTAGCGACAAAAAAGGGGGAGAGCAGTTTTCATAGAATAATAGTGACTTTTTGAAGGCAATGCAGCAATCCGTTTGTGATTTAGTATTTATTTCCAAAAGTTAGAATTTTGGACCAATGTAGAAAGTCAAAATAAAAGATTTAAGTTGAAAATCTCAAGTGATAGGTTTACCGTAGGAAAAGTGAGAGGAAGGAGGTGCCCTTGAAACTGTATATAAAGGCACCCATTCTCTTCTAAAAACATCCCTTTGGATTCAAATTTTGAACCTCTTGTTGTAATTTAGGTCCATTTAGTTGGAGTTTTGGCCATTGTGAGCCAAGTTGCCAAATTTGTGTATTTCAGTAGCATTTTAGCTATTGTTGTCGTATATCAAGCTCTCTTTGAAGGACATTGTGGCCCCTTGAACAATGGTTGCTCTTATATGCATTTGTTTTGAAATTTTGTTGTACTAACAAGTTTTATTAACAATTGTTTTCGTTTAAGTTGTACTAACTTTTTATTCTAACTACTGTGTAGTTTGGTGTTTATACTAACAACTGTTCTATTGAAAAATGTGTTGGTATTTTTCTTGTCCCATTTGGGACATCGAAGCTTTGAACTTGTGAGTTTTAGGAAGTACTAGTATTTTGTCCAAATTCCCCGAGATAGCAAAGCTTTGATCCCCATAATTTTAGTGTCAAAGTTTAGTTTCCAAAATTTATTGGATCCATCTCATAGTTTAGTTTCCAAAAGTCCTAGTGCCCAAAGTTCCAGATAGTCATCAAAATCCCAAGTGCCTAGCTTCCACGTCTTTTTATTTTTCCCAAAGAGCATCTAAAAGTAAGAATTGACTCTTAGCATTTGAAAAAATCCACGACAATGTTGTTAGTAGTAGTAGTTCAAATTTCCAAAATTTTAAACAATAGCTAAACCCCCAAAACTCAATAGACGACCCTGGCACCCAAGCAGCTAGCCCTAGCCGGGTACGGATAGCCATGTATCAACCTCGTGTACCAACCGGAAATGGGTGGCTAGGTATGGAGCCACGTACAGAACTGGTGTGGGAGCCAGGCTGCCCAGGGGCCTCTTCGGCTAACTCCAAGGCCTTTGAGCTTAGAAGAAAAAAGGTTGGAAATTTGGAACAATATTATTTTGGGACTCCATGAACAAAGCTTGGAAAACTAATAGAATAGGAGTCAAAGGATAGAAGTAGGATAGGAATAACCATAGGAATTGGGTGGAGAAGTAAAATTAGATTTTTGCTAAACTCTTCAAATTTCTAAACGCCACAAAATAGAAAAGAAGAATAGAATATGAAAGGAGAAGTTGATGAGGTTTAGAAGGAAATCTTAATAAAGAGATTTGAACCATTAGAATATAGACTAGATAATAATTGACTAAGATAGGAGATAGGAGTTCAAGGTCAATTATTATTTTGAAATTTGAAGTCAATTATTCCATCAAATGTCAACAACTAGAATAAATAAATAAAGTGCAATAGTGTTAAAAAAAAAGAAAGAAAAGAAAAGAAAAGGAATTGAACATTGGAGACTTCCAAACTTGTATTAAAATACCACTTTCAAGTGGTGAGCACAAATTGTCAAAGACTTCCATGATGGAAAATGAAGGGGAGTTTGGAAACCTCTACAATAACATTCAAGATGACCCCCAACATGAGGTAAGTTACTAATCACACTAACTTCCCTTGATTTTCAAAATTAGTCATTTAGAATGTTAGGCCGAATTGCAAATCAAAGTCAGAGCATTAAAAATAGTCTCCTTTCAAGTTTTAAACCCAGGAGCTTATTGATCTAGTCTAGAGGTTTTCAAAAACATCTAACACTTATAAATCGGAGTCAAAATGAAGAAGTTGTAGATAGATGAAGTTTAGGACCTAAAACGGATGAAACCTAGTTAAACTTGGAATTTGGATACAAGAACATAGGATTAGGAAGAATTAATCAACTAGACTCCAAAAGTGAAATCTAAATTTGAATTTGAATTGTAGATTAAGAGTAATTAGTGGATGAAGTTTTAAGCATCGATTAATTAGTGGTCTAACTTCATCTATAAAAAACTCTGACAACAAGTGGCTTAGCAATATAAAAAGATATAATTAGGCTCTACAAAAAAAAAATATGAAATCTCTAAAAAGAGTAAAATGACAAAAGATGAATCAAGGCTAGAGAATTAAGGAATGTCAATCAATAATTTAGAAGATAGACTAGAAAGGGAAAGTTAGAATCATAGACTATTAGAACTAGTTTAGTAGAACCCATAGATACCTCACACCTAAGTAAATACCATTAGATGTTTTTTCAGCCCTATAGAAGATTGTTTCAGAGCCGTTCCCCTAAACTGTTCCTTGCGTAGTGAACCAGCCATTAGGAGGAATCCATCGCCTTGTTCGGGTCGAGGTGTCCCAGTAGCTGGCGCATTTCCTTCAGCACCAATTCCATCCGGGCTTGGAAATCCACCAGAATCGTGACCACTTTGGATCTGGTAATGTGACCCTCCCGTATCATCCAGTTGTTAAAAAGCTCGGAGCTCAACAAAATCTCCGATGGTTGAGCTATCAACTCGGATAGGCCCTGGACCAGATGGAGAGCTTCCATTTCCTTCTATCTTGCTACAACCAGCTTTCCTTCCGTCCAGTTGAGCCGTGATTGGAGGTCGTCTCGTTCCTTCTCCAATTTCCAGATCTGCTCCTCATTTCTGGTCAAAATATTGGGTGCCGGCCTCCTTTTGATTTCCTCTATGATCTGATCCGGCTTGACATCCCCTAATGCCTCACACACGCCAAGGATCAGATCCACCATGTTGTCATGCAGCTCCTTCGCCCGTTTTACCCACTGGATCCCAATTCCGAAGAAATCTGGATACTCCTCTTGAATCGAAAGTTGGCTAGGCTTTCCGAGTTCCAATTCCGGTAACTTTCCTTGTGAAGTTGGATCCGTACACTTCTTTCATTTCTCCTGTTGGTCGATAAGGTCATGCCTTTCTTCCGGAGCCTTTTCTTCTCCTTCCGCCCTTGGGTTTCCGGCCTCTACTTCATTTGTGAGCCCATACTTCAAGATCTGCTCTCTCGTCTCGTACACAATTGCTTCCGGATTGTTGAGCACCTTGTTGTGGTGGTAGAGGTGGAACAAATACAGACTAATGGGGCTAAGCTTTCTCCGCATAATGTGCTCCGCTAGCTTCGCAACTAGGTTTGCAGTTATCCATCCCCAATGCACTACCCAATCCTCTAAGGCCCCGAAGATGGTGTTGGCCACCGTAACCGTAACCCGGGTTGGCTTTTCCGGATACATGATAGGAATTAGGAACTCTAACACCCGTCTATGCCTCTCATCCTTGCACTCACTCATTGCGTAACCCTCTTTTGCATTTGCCGGAATCCGGAACTTCCCGTTGACATATTTGTCTGTCCGGGAAGCCAATCCGGATCTGGTTGCTTTGAACAAGTAAACACCCGCCCAGATGTCCTCCGTCCATGCGACCAGTCTACACTTCATTGTCAATTTGTATTGATTTGGCACCCCTCTTATGAGCTCCTAGATCATCTCGTCACTCTTTAAATTCTAGGGCCTTTGGATCAACCCTAAACGCCCCTATCGTTGTGAGATCCTCCTCTAACTATTTCCGGATGACCGGATTGGAATGAATGGCCAGAGAGACCATCTGGGATGCTACTGCGGACTTCCGTGGTCTCAGAACACTCCCCCGATCCATATTGTACCGACAGAAAAAAAACTAGAATCCGGTGCAAACGGCACCATCCTCACTTTTCTCTTCCTAACACAATCTCTATCTCACCACTCTTTCTCTCAACTAACCGCGCGCAAAGTCTTGCAGAAAAAAAAGAGAGAGAAATGAGGGTAGAAGTGGGCTTAAATACTCACCGTTGTGCCCACGGACGTTCCCGTAACGGTACCCTAGTTCCTAGCCCTAAACATAGGCCGTAGGTACGCTGTATCCGGGCTTTCCGGATTGTAGATACTAAACATCTGTCCAAGTTTACTATCCGGAACTTGCCTAATCCGTTCTTCTAGCCTAACTATTCCTAGTTCCTCCTAACTACTCAAAAATTGAAAAATTTTACCTTGTCTTAAACTTATTCTACTTTATTTCAAGACATTTAGGATTTTTGTACTTTCATAATTGGGTATGTCAGAACTTGTCATCCCCAAGAACTATATATACTTCTGCTGTTTAATTGTTTGCCTATTTTGATGCTAAGTTTGAAGTGTATCTTCACAAGCATACAATAATTGTCACTGTGGAAGCACTCCCGATTCGTAAAGGATGGCCACAGTGAACGAGAACTAAGTTGTTAGCAAGTACCGTGGAAGTTGTGTTGACCTCATGTACGTAGTAGTTGCATATGAGTACCACATCAATCGTGACAAAGTAGTTTCATAGTTGTTTACTAGCAACCCTATAGTCATTCATGAGTCTGTGTGGAGTTTTGAGTGAGTTCATTCTCAGTGGCAATGGAGTTGYTGYGTAGTTGTACCGTCGTACGTGATCATTGTAGTTGTATGTAAGTCATAGCTGCTATAAACCATGGACATGAGTACAAAACTAAGGATCCACTTAAATGATTTGCATTGCTTCCGTCCATGTTTTATGGGTAATGGAGTGCAGGGCCAGGTGAATTTGTCGCATGGTTGACTATGGAAAGTTGGAAGAATGATGTGGAGACAAAGATGAACCGGTTTGTGTTGAACCCATCCAAGCAATCCACCGCAATTGACAACCTCCGTGACATGTTTGAGGGCTTTATGAGCCAGACAACAACGCCAGCCTATCCGCTTCCAAGTTGGCTTTAGAAAATGAGGAGCCATTCGAGGAAAAGAAGCGTGCTTTGAATTAGTTGGCGACCTTGGCAAATATAACTTTGTCTTTGGAGGACAAACTGCCATTCCAACCAACTTCAAAATCTCGATGTCGGGAAGCTCCTCAAAAGACAGTGGTGGTTACCCGGGGCAAAGATCATGTGCCAATTGCTTGACTTGGGCATGCTTAAGCTGTCGACAACGCAACAACCATCACCAACTGCACCATCACGGACCCCACCATTACAAAACCGAACGTCACAAAATCATCCGGGGGGTTGTGCAATGATGTACTTTCTGCGCCAAATGTGGCGGTCGAGGACGTTATTCCAGGAGCTTCTGCAAAATTGGAGAAGCCTACACCGGAGGAGGATGGAGTGAGCCCCAACCAACTAGACAAAGAGAAGAGGACACATGAAGATGAAGTRGACAAAGCAGTAGTGGAGGGAGGGAAAAAGGCAGCGTTTGCCGACGTGGTGCAAGCCCAGATAGACTCAAATGGGACATTACCCGACACATTGAAGGTTGATGCTCCTTCGAAGCTCGTTGATGCTACCCCCCGTGAAATTGAGCTGTTTCACAAGAAGATGAAGAAAATTGTTAAATCTCCAGCAAAGGTACCATTTGCCTTCAAGGTTCCTCAAAATGTGTTGATGAAGGAGAGGCCAACAGGGATTGAGTGCGCAGGGACAATGGGGAGTACTCATGGGAGATTGAAATTGGTTACATGTGTTTGATGTACAAGGGACTTTGTTGGATTGTAGCTTGCTAGCAGAGAAAAATCCCAACAAAGGAATAAGGCCAACAACAAAAACAAGCCTTAAGAGAGTAGTTTTGAGGCTGTGGCTAAAGTCATTTCTATCATGATGTTTTGTGCACTTTGCAGTCACTTTTTGGGGCAGCAAGAGCACGTCTTTCATGGAAGACATAGTTCTAACCTCAATGAGATGTCCATTTAGGGGTCTCGGGGAGATCACTCCTTATAATTTAAGGTATACACCTAAGTTAAGAGGTTATTTGATGTAGGGCTATTTACCTTCATTGTTGTATTTAAGATGACCCTATTTTTATATAAAAAAATATTACGAGCATATTTTCTATACCCTATAATTTTTTATAAATTCTTTAAATGTTTTTTATAGTTGGGCTAGCTTACATCTAGAACTTATATGTCCAATTTTTCATATACATACACAATATACACTATAAGACCATGTTCACTATAAGACCATATATACTATAAGACCATGCTCACTATAAGACACCTAATCTAGTATAGAAAAGAACATGCAACATTACATGAGCATCAAGCAATCATGGCATTCAAACCAAGTATGAAGACTTGTCATTGTTTTAAGTTGATTGTTCTTTGAGTGTTTGTCATTGTCATTGTTTTAAGACTTCACACAATACAAAAAACGTTAGAAAAGCAGTAATATGAATCCCCAAAAGCATTATCATCAATCTAATAACCAAAGCAAGTCCTATTYGCCTTGTACTCAAACACAACACCAATAAAACAATGAGATAGCTAGTCTATAGTCCTCACTAACCCTATGCCCCATAGGAGTGAAGGTACCTCCAAACCTAAAACATTTCTTTAATGGATCTTTATAGGAAGAAAATCCTTTGTCATACATCCTTCCACTATAAGAAAATAGAGGTATAAATGACTTGTTCACAATGACTTCACCAACAACAATGATTGTAAAATAGTCATTTTGCAATCATTTTGCAATCATTGTTGTTGTTGTTGTCATTGTGGACAAGTCATTTATACCCCTATTTTCTTGTAGTGTTCATTGTAGATTTACAAATCAATGTTTTTTTCTTAGAACTATAGATTTTTGGATGCCCTTACATTGTTGAAATATTGACACTTTTATAGACAAGCTGAAATKRTCTAAYAATAGTGACAAATTGATAGAGGAAATCCCCAACATTTATTGGATTGTGCACATTTTATCATCCACACAAAATTATTTGTCTACAMTTAYACTCASTATACTRKAAAAWWTTTGTACAACTCCTATCTRTCAAGGCTAACTTATTAATAAAAATTCCTACTATATGATGTTTTTACATACCCTATTTTATATATATTAAAATATGTAGCATTTCATAGACCCTATAGTAGCTCTAAAAATTATATAAAATTTTCCCCCTTTGAATTAAATGGACCCTATCTTTTAACTCACGTAATTTTCTAAACATCGCGAGTGATCTCCCCGGGTTAGGGGTCTGAATTCAAGTCCCTTGTTCAAGTGGTTTGGTAAACAATGTGATTTTGGGGATGGGGGAGACGGAGCGTCAACATCTTGGAGAAAAAATTTATCCAAAGTCTATGCAGTGTGGCCCGAGTTCACTGTGGAGAACACAGTGATCACACTATAAGAAAACTGTGTTTTTCATGACTGTTGAAAAAAACATGGACTGTGTTGATTTCTATGCGTTGCCTGTCATTGTTGATGTTGTCCAAAATATACTTTTTTTAACATGACAAAACGTGGCCAAATTTACTCAAACGTCATGTAAAAAATGAAGATTTCTGGTGATGTCACGACAAATTGGCAAACTCCAAAGTCATGTATGTGTGGCACGTGGAGGGGTCCACAGTGCCACATCAACTTTTTTTTGGGGGGGGTCTCCTGCCACACGGACTTCTTCTTCCAGAAAAGCGAGCTGTTTGGGATAGTGATGTGGACCCGTCAAAAATGCTAACTTGGACCCCAAAAAAATCTGACGTGGCTCTTCCACGTCACATGCCACGTGAACATTTCGAAGAGGGTTCTGGGTGCGTGGGCTTGTTATCCGTGACGTCGTACACAATGTGAAGACGTAACCTTCGACATCAATAAAGACGTCATCCAAGACATGTGGGGCGGGGTGGTTCATTTGCGAAAAGATTGGTTCGTTGTTTTCAACGGCATTCATTAGTTTTTCAGGATGTCTTGTTCGACATCTCTGCTAACTCCGTTGTCAATTTGCCAAACATCATGGACCTTTCCTTAGACATTGGAGTGAACATCAACGACAACTTAATGGATAAAAATGGATTGTTCTCAAGGTTAGTGTAGTGCATGACATCACTGGCAATGGCTGCTACTCAGGGTAGTGTCGACATGCACGTGCAGCTCTGATGCATTTTAACATAAACATGAATTTGTGTTACATATAAACTTACACTCAATAAACAAAAGTGGTAATCATATCACCCAAGACAAAACGGTTGTTAATAGAAGAACGTTGCATTGCACATAAACTATGACATGACATGAGAAGTTACACAAACATACATTGACTAACTAAAGGTTTAGGAACAAGGTGTGTAGGAACATTGCAAAAGATGTGTAGTAAAATGAACATGTTTTGAAGGATGTGGCTTTCTCAAGCAACTCCTGAAAAGACTACATGACTGAGTTCATGCAAAGACTGGACTGTACTTTCAAGGTCCTAAACTTCCTCCCTATTTCTATTGACATTGTCACAGTCCCTGGCTTTCCTTCGCAACATCATTTAAAATGTCTCCGCCGACAAACGTGACATCTGCAACAACATGAAGGCCATCATTAATTTGCTTGCGCATCACTTCTTTCGGGCGGGCAATCTCCTCATGCTAAGTAACTGCAGCAGTCCAATGCCATTGACATCATCAGTGGATTCACATTATTGAACAACCTTCTTCAAAGCAAGCTATGCACATCCCCGATGAATGGGCATAAATTCTATTGTAGAGCGCTGGAACCAAAAACAACATTTGGTTCAGGAGTGTGCACATGCTACTCACCTTCGGGGCAGCTTGGACTGCTTTGGATACGTTGGTTGCCTTTGGTATTGTGGCTTTGGGCATGTTCGTCTTCGTTGGTGGCTTCACACCCTTCTCAAATGCTACTGTCTTTGTCCCGCGACGAGGTCTACTGCTTGAATCGCCTGGGGCTTCAACGTCCTCGTCACAAGTACATAGAAAAACGCGGATGTCATCCACTCCATGTGTCAGACCGCATTGAACGACCTCAACTCTGACGTTAGTGACGACGTCTCACATATGTCGCAAAATAAACCTCAATGTCTTCTACAATGTCACAGATTACAAGAGCCCAGCATGATGAAAAGTGCAAACATAGGTTACAACACTTACAAGAATACCTTAGAGCGACAAACACATTGTACCTGCTGTGGTGTAAAGCTTCGGGATTCTGATCCTGCACATTGGACGCCAAGCTAACCTGTGTCGACTGTCAATAGTCGGTGCGCATCATTGTCTTCCTCTTGGACTCCTTCAGCTCCGACGAGGACATCTGCGGATTTAGAAGCCGATGCACGCACCGGGTTTAGGACATCTACGGCGTCATCACCCTCCAGTACATCTTTGTCTAGAGCACCTACGTCTTCAACAACGTCTTCCGCCAACATGTATTGCGTCGGCAACCACATTGTTTGTGACACGTTGTCAAGTCTCCGCTAGAGGACCGCCAGGCTTAACATCGGCATCAGGAAATCCGACTGCGCAGTCGCCCATGTTGCTGCACCTTGTGAAATCGGCTCTGGAGCTGCTACAACCTGCATGGATGAAGAAGGCTCTACTCTTTCGTGATCTCTTGATGGACCTTTACTGAACTTCCCCTCAAGGGCATCCTTCAACATGTCCTCCATACGTTGCTGCACCGATCACTAGTAGAAAATGACGTCCAAATCAACAGAAATATGTTGATTTTCTGTTGATTTGGGTACTGCAATGTCCAATTTCACATTTTTTTGTTAATAGTGACAAAATCAACAGATTTTTGTTGAACATTTTTTGAACCTTCAAGAATCTTTTGGAATCGTTTAAAATATTCTAGAATCTCTTAGAATCTCTTGAAACCTTCATTATACAATGTAGTTTAAAAAAATTAGTATGGACAATTTAATGTTCATTAAAGTGAGCAAACTTTGGAGGTCATTTGCGCATAACAAATGAACATTTTTCAAAAACCTTTCATCTGAAAGAAGTTGAAGAATTAAATCAACTTTCATCTTCAACAATCCGTTTGAGATTTTAAATCTCCAATCAAAAGTTATAAACAAAATTTGGAGAAGTGTTGGAAATTGTTTTTTTTATAAATTCAAAAGACTTTGGAGGCCATTTAGGTATGGAAAAAGGATTTTTTGGAAAAACCTTTAAATTAAAAGAAGTTGTAAATTCAAAAATAATTCATCTCCAATCATTTGTTTAGGGTTTAGATCCTCTAATCAAAAGTTATGGACAAAAATCTCAAAAATCTCAAAAATCTCAAAAGTAATGTTTTTTCAACCTTCCTTTGAACTTTGTCCACAAATTTTGAGTAAAATCTCAAAATCTCAAACGGGATTTTGGTGATGAAAGTTTGTTTTGAATAATTGAATTTTTTTAGTTCAAAATGTTTTCAAATAAATTCTTCTACTATATAAGCAAAACAACCTCCAGTTTGCTACATTTACAAAGAAATAATTTTCAAAACCTATCTCCATTTTGTTCATATCTTCTGATTGGAGGATTAACATCTTCAAGAGATTGTTATTATTTGAAGTTCAAAAGTCCTTCAAATTTAATTATAAAATTTTGAGATGTCAATTCCAATCATGATTAACCGTTGAACGCGCAGACATCCAAAAAATGAATGCGTTTTGGTCAACCTCGATTACAATAACTTTTAAAATAACTATTTTTGAAATTCTATTTCAACTAGAAAAGAAAAGCTTGACAAGTTTTGTTCCTATTTCATTTTAAAGTTCTTAAAAATGTTAGAAATTGAAAGAGTTATTGAAATTGAAATCCAAATAACACAAAATGGTGTGCTTTTCATTCATATATTTTTTTAATATTCTAATATATATTGTAATTGATGTAATTTTATTTCCACCTTTACTTTTGAAAACATCACAGTAATTTTGTTTTTCCTTCAAAATTATTGAATAAATACAAAATAAATAGAAAATTTATATTTTTACTAGCAAGAAATGTATGAAATTTGTACATCAATGAAATAAAAAGATTAATTTGGTTTAATAGTCCAATTTTACTTTCAGGTATTTGATGTGGCTATTTGGAGTGTAAGAAATAAACAAACCAMTCGAACATTTTAAAATATTTTTGAGACTTCCAAGTTTCCCAAAAATGAATGAAAGTCACATATTATGCATTAATTTTTCAATCATATGATCAAAAGTGTCCACATTGAGTTGTTCAAAATATCTTTATTGCCAAAAATTGCCATTTGGTCATTTAGAGGTTAATTTAGTGGTTATGATCTATCTTTCAAAGAATATATTTCAAAAATTGAATGTCAATTCAAAAACTTCCAAGTTTTTATTATATGTTAAAGAAATATGTTGAAAGTTTGAACTTAAAACTTCAAAAGCATATTTCATATTCATGTTTGAAAGGAAAGTATATATAATTTTTTTCTTAATAACTTCATCATTCACAAATCGGTGTTTTCAAAATTCAGTAGACTTCARGGCCYGTTCTCACATAGTAAATTAACTTTTGTTTTTGAACTTTTAACTAAGAAAAGTTGGAAAATAAAGTTACCTTTCATCTCCAAAAATCCGTTTGCGATTTGAAGTTCTTGATAATAAGTTATGGACAAAATTCAGAGAGGGCCATTTTTTTTTCACTTTTTAACACCCTTTCTGAATTTTGTCCATAACTTCTTATTAAAAACTCCAAATTGCAAACGGATTTTTGGAGATCAAAGGTAGCTTTATTTTCCAACTTTTCTTAGTTAAAAGTTCAAAAAAAAAAGTTAATTTACTATGTGAAAATGGGACCTGAAGTCTGCTGACTTCACAAGGCACATGCAACAAGAACTTAGAAGTAGCTAAAACAGATTTTTTTTTCCCAAAGACATTTAGCCACCATGGTGGTTGAGTGGTCAAGGACCTTGGAATATTGTTTCCAAGGTCGCGGGTTCGAATCCCATGGCAACCTGCCTACATGGTGGGGCTGCCTAGGTGGCCTACCCTCATGGCGGGGCTGCCACATGGCGTCGCCGATTGAGCAGTACAGATTTTTTTTTAAATAAATTGGAAAATTTTATAAAAATTTTTGTTGAAAATCAACACATTCTAGTTGCCAAATCAACACTTTTTAGTTCCTAATGAACACTTTTGTGTTGATAAATTACACGAAAGTGTTGATTTGGACGTCCAAATCAACATATTTTTGCTTCGCAAAGTCCATATCAACACGTCCTAATTCACAGAAAATTGAATGTCCAAATCAACATTTTTTTGGTAGTTTGGACGCTGATTTTTCTACTAGTGGATTCGAGGCGGACCATGGAACCCTCCAAGTCCGACATGCGTGTGCCCACCTCTTCGAGCTCCCTGCCGTAATATTGACGACCTCTATTCTTTTTGTCATTGATTTGCTTAAAATCCTTCGCCATTTCAACCTCAATCTCTGCATCATATGGTGATCGACCTAACAATAAAGTCTACGTTACACCAATGTGTTAACACATTACCTAAAATCCTGAAATCTTGGAATGGGTTTAGGGCCGACCATGCTCTGTCTGTACATTTTGGACACATAGAATGTCCATCAAAACCTGAAAGTAAACTAACGGAGAAAGTATTCAAAACCATGGTTTATTACAACTGCTGACGCAGGAGATACTATCACCTGTCTTTCAAGATGTCACGCAAAACAGAAAACGTCTTCAACGATGTCTACAACAACATGAAACGGATTTGAAGACATCTGCCATAACATTGATTGTCATACACGGCACGAGAAATATACGTTCAGGGCATGGAACACGTCAAAGTGACACGCAAGCAATTACAATATGGATGGCACTCACCAAGCGGAACACGACCTACTTTTCTGTGGCTTTCGTTTGAGTTGTGCCAATTCCCTTACTTTTGGAGATTGCACGCATGTGGGAAGACTTTTGCTTGTGCCGCTTCAGTAGACCGCATTGCCACAAGCCCCTTCCAATATGTCAGATTGTAATCCAAAGGCATTGGCAAATCGGCATCGATCATTTGGTTCAACTTGAATCGCAAGGTGATAAGTGACTTCATTATCATGGAAGACATAGACTTCTCACTCACGCGCTCACAATCTCCAATCGCCTCCCAATCTGCAAGATGTGTTCAATGATTAAACAATCTTCATGCCAAAGCAATATGCAACTACTTGACAATGGCAATAAGAGGTCAGCCATGCACAGCTTACAAGTTTGGAAGGGAGGTGCAGTTGAAGGCACTTGAATGCCATCAAGCTTCGGCTGTTATGTACATCGTCAAAATGACTTACTTGTCATAGGTACGTTCAAAATGACGTCACAAAGAATGTATAGTACAACGGCATCAACAAATTTAACCACATTGTACGTGACGTTCTCCACAACGGTTATACACGCTCACACAAAGAAAGAGATTTCAGTCCTATGTTATGAATGGCATAAGCACACCTAAGTATAGTCGTTGGAACAATGTCCTGCGCATGTCCTTTGGCTGGCCCTCCTAGCTTTTCGTAGGGTCAAGTGACTTTGCATATTTCACAATATCCTTTGTCAAGGGATCCCTCATTGCTCCATGTGGTTCTCCATTAGAGTCCAGTTCAATGGGTTTCTTCATGGCACTACTTGATGCAAACTTGCTCTTCTTCTTCGGCAACACAGCTATAATAGCGCCTTTTGTGTTGCCAGCTGAGTTTTTCCTGCCAAAACCTGCCTCATACCCTCTACTACAAGATGCGCTTCTCAATATGTCAATGACTGCATCAAGCAAATGTGGCAACATCATCCGCATTTTTTAACTATGATACAGAAGAAGACGACCACAAACAAAATCAAAATGGGCTAATTAGTAGAAAATAACCGACCAAAACAACAAAAATCCAACACAGAAGTGTTGATTTTTTTTGTGCGAATCGTCAAGTTGATTTGGTCATTACATAACACAAAAGTGTTGATTTTTTTGTTACTCTTTTTGTAGATTTGGTCGAGTTTTTTTTTTTTTTTTCTTTTAATTTATTTTCAAATTAAAAAAAGATTTTTTATTGCCACATGATGACATTAGGTCGCGCCACATGGCAGCCCTGCCACATGGCTACCACCGCCATGTAGGTGGCTACCGCCATCGGGGTTTGAACCCTGGACCTCGTGGTTGAGGTCCAAGGCCTTAACCATTGAGCCCCCCCAAAGCCTATATGATTTCAAAGGATTTAGAATTAGATTTACACTGTTTTTTCATTTTTTTTGGTAAGAACAGCAGACTTTGGTGGCCGTTTTGGCATAGTAAAACACTTTTTTTGAAGAAACTTTGAACTGATAAAAGTTAGACAATCAAGCTAACTTTCAACTCCGAAAATCCATTTAAGATTTGGAGTCTTAAATCAAAAGTTATGGACAATATTCAGAGCGGGTGTTTAAAAATGTAAAAAAAAAAGTTCATTTCAACCCTGTTCTGAATATTGTCCATAACTTTTAATTTAAGACTTCAAATCTCAAATGGATTGTTGGAGGTGAAAGCTAGCTTGATTGTTTAACTTTTATTAGTTCAAAGTTTTTTCAAAAAATGTGATTTACTGTGCCAAAACGGCCACCAAAGTCTGCTGACTTCAAAAAACACCGAAATGTGAATGATTTAGTGTTCAATTAAATGAAAATTGTCCATAGAATTAAACCGTGGGGATTTAAACATTGCCCAAATGATGAAAAAATATTTCAAACTTTTGTAAGTCTAAATACACAAAAAAATTTTGATTATGTTGTTGATATGGGCGTTGGACTACCAAAATTAACAAAAAAATTTGACCATTTTGTTGCTCATGCCAAATCAACAAAAACTTGTGAAAATGAACAAAAAAGTGTTCATAGTTTTGTTCATTTGGACATTGTACTACCAAAATTAACAAGAAATTGTAGCCATTTTGTTACCTTCTGCCAAATCAACAAAAAATTGTGAAAATGGTCAATACAGTGCCCAAATTAACAAAAAATTGATGATTTTCTGTTGATCTGGACACCATTTTCTACTAGTGTAAGACCTCGTGAAACCTCAGCCGTACATGCAACGTGTGGTCAGGGCACCACCCTAAACCCTAAAACTTCCTGGACGTTGAATTAAACAGAACTGACGTCAGTATTGACATTAACTAAAACATGGAAACATCGACGATGACGACCCCGGAAAGGAAATTCATCCTACGCTAGTACATGGTACTTTAGAATTGAACACTTCAACCACGACAGTCCCTAACCAGGACAATAACAAAGCCAGGAGAGATGTTCAAAATACCTCATACGTACGCTTTCTCCTATGCCCAGAATGACGTCACAGATGACGTGAAGATGTCAATAACTGCGTCACGAGCAACACACAAATTTGACAATGTTATTGACAATGTCACCCGACAACATCTTCTCTCACTGGAAGAGATTCTTGACATGTCACGCAGAGGCTGAACTAATTGACCCATTCAGCCTCAAACAATATCGAGAGCTGAAGTGTTATAACCAGTCAAAGGCGGCTTTGAAGAAAGAGTTTTTCAGACACTTTGGTCATTTCATAAACAATGACTTCAAGGTGTTTGTGATTCATTTGCTGGGCGAGACATCGAATAGGAAAGCGGCGTATCCTAAACTCGGCGTATCCAGACCCAAACTCCTGGTAGTGGAAAACATGATTGGCGCAGATTGGGTAGACCGGCATAAATGCAAGAAGGTCATCCTGCAGGAGTTGATGGATATTAAGTCGTCATTGGCTTTTTTCGACAAAGGCGGGGACATTATAGGAGACACCTAGAAGGTCTAGAAAGGTTGGCATCAGTTCACCTCCAGTACGTGGGATTTCTAGATTTCCTTCTTTCCTACCCCAAGGCAACGTACTACAGTTGGAGACTTCAGAATGACTTGTGGTCAAAGCACGCGAAGGATGTGGCTAATAAATATCCCGAAGTGCTGCATATGTTCATAAGGTTCATGAAGATGAAGTACCAGCTAAAAGAACCTTCAGGAGGAGTTCAAGTAACGGGGATTGACGTTGTAGCAAGGGCGCTAGTAACAAGCACAAGCTACTAGTACCACAACCGTGAGGTCAACCTTGCCCTTTTGGACGCAAGGGAGGTTCTCAGATTGAAGCCCACGGAAACAAGCACGGCATTGGACTCCTTCCTCAATTTTCTCCTGGACAAGTTGGAGCCCAAAATAAACAAGCCGAACGTCTGGCTAATCATTTTGGCATCTGATTAGGACGTCAGAGCTTCGAAGAAGTTTGCAGCTTTGAAAATGAAGGATTACGACTGCGTCCAATCGAAATCCATCCCTTCCAAGTCGGAGAGGTTGAACAACGTGTCAAACTGATTAGCAGCTACTGCCGCTAACGTGCTGTTGTTGTTCCTTTTCAAGAAGGCAAATCCCTTCGTTGCCTCCGTTCGGGACTGTGTGAAGACGCAGTATATCGTACCCGTGACCAACCAATACTACTTCGAGTTCAAATGGAACACGGAGGCGAAATGGCGTACTAAAGTGAGCGAACTCCGAATGGAGTTCTATTTGACGGTACTCCGCGATTTTGCGACCCCCAAAGAGAACGTGCTTGGGATTTTCTGCGGTTCCAAGTTCCTACTGGCATCAAAGGTGGGTCTTCCTATCATATTCTCTACCTTCGATCTGAAGATAATTCTTTTATTTTAGATTACAATGTTGTTTAGAGTCTAATCAATTAGGTTCGTTAAATTGGCATTGTGAAGACAGGCTATCCTTGACTCGAGGATAGCCCTATAAAAGAACGTTGGGTTACTGGCTATCCTCGAGTTGAAGATAGCCCTAGCAGAGCACGTTTGATTTGATGTAGTTTGTTTGTAATACTGATCTGACTTTCCTTCTGTGTTCAGATGTTTGGAGCATTCTTCTACGGGTTTGTGGAGTGGGATGAGGACAAGAGCTATTGCAAGATAGCATATCTTGCGAACAAGATGGACAAAAATGACTTCATGTTTGCCAATTCTCCATATTCAATTGAATACGAGCATCCGGCGAGCCGAGGTCCCGTCTTGGTCCATTCTAATTCCCCTCTTTCACCGCCCATAAAGATGGATTCTCCGCCGGGGGCCGAACTTGCCGTTTGACAGAGGGAGGTGTTGGGTCCACAAACGAGCGGTGACCCTGGTGTCAATGGAATCGATGAGTTTGGAACCAGTACCTTCCAAATTCATAGGTGGATGGTGGCCGTTGCGGTCAGGACTACTCCCGAAGTCTTGGAGGGAGCAGAGGTGGGAGAGTTTGGTTGTGAGCTCCCAGTCCCACACTCAATTGATCAACCACAAGACATTGCCGTGGATGAATCCAAGACGGTCCCGCTGTCCCATGGCCTGGTAGAGGATATCGAAACGGATGAGGAGTGGGATCAACTCTAGCGTAAGGCCGCACAACAAGCGAGACAACCATCTGCGCACGAGTCGTAGGGTCCATTGACGCAGGATGATGCGGATGCAGATGTCATGGTTGTCCAGGAATCGCAGCCGGAACCATCTGGTCCAAAGGAAGGAGTAATCATCATAGTCAGCGACGACAAAGAGATCAACCATCACTATAAGAAACCTGCATTTTTTACTACGTTTTTGCAAAAAAACGTGACTTTCAAAAAAACGTGTGCCTGTTTTAAATGACATCTTGTGTTTTCTGAAAAACGCGTGCCGTAATTTACGATCTCGGATGATGTCCAAGCAAACAAGTCAAGAAAAGGGTGAAAATGTGTTGTTGTCACTAGCAATGTCACGTGGCGTCAGTGACGTCAGACACAACATTACATAGAATTTTTGGTGACATTAAAAAAAAAACGGGATGGCCACGTCAGCGGACTTCTTCCCAGAGACTGCGGGCAACATGACTAGATTCAGGGAGGGCGCTGCACRGAAGGAAATTGCTGCAAAATGGGACAGCTGCTCCTACAAGCATCATAAACTTCTTTTGAAGGGATGTGGAATGGGAGTTGGTGCGCATAAATTTTGCGTGTGGTTCGTGTGCTTCTTAAAATATTGTAGTGAAGGACTGATATTGCCCAAAAACATTATGCACCAATTAATAAATTATGACTTGAACCCAACTAAGGCACTTCAAATGGAAAGTACTTGAACACGGAACGGGTTCACGCATGCTCAAAAATTGGGAAAAAAGGAGAAGGCGAGGGGGAAAACCATTATTTTTCCAAAATTAAATTAGGTTTATGGAGGGAAAATGAGTGGTGCTGGAAAAAATGCAAAACTGGATGAAAAATAATTTAGGGGGGGGGATTTGGTAGTAGGCAAAACAAAAGGGAGAGTGGGACAGTGTAAATGGTTGGGTTTAGGGTAAACATTGGGGAGTGTAGAACAAAGATTGGCATAGGCAGAAAAATGGAGAATGCAATAAAGAAATGGACAATGAGCAACATAATGGGTAGTGGGGGAGAAAATGTGGAATTGTGGCGAAATGGACAATAGTCTAGTAGAACCATGAATGCCCGGAAAACACTAAAGAGTGCAAATATGGATTGCGTTTAGGATTAAGAAAAGGAGGAACTGGAAAATGGAAATGGGGAGTCCAAAAAACAAATGGGCATATTCAAAAGAACGGGAGTTTAGGGAAAAAAAGGGCATTCACTGGAAAAACGAAGTTCCTTGGTGAAAAAAAAATTTCACCAAGGACAAAATCAGGTGTTAGGAGGAAAAAAAATGGTGGTCGGCAGGAAAAATGAAAGAGTGGAGGAGAAAAAATTGGAGGGGGGAGGCAGAATTGGGGATGAACAAAACAAAATGGGGAGTGATGTTGAAAAATGGGTGGATTGGAGGAAGAAATTGGGGAGTGGAGAGCAAAACTTGGAGTGGAAACAAAATGGGGAGTGCAAAAAAGAAATGGGGAGTTGGAAAAATAATGGGTAGCAAGGGAGAAAATGGGGATTTAGGGGCAGACAAATGGGGAGTGGAGAACGGATTTGGGAATGTCCAAAAAAATCTAGGGAGTGCAAACTTGTATTGGGGAATTAGAAAACAAATTGGGGGTGAGGAAATGAAAATGGGGAGCCCAAAAGAAAAATGGGGAGAGGGAGGGGAAATGGAGAGTCGGGAAAAAAAAATTGGGGACTGTGGGGAAAGAAATTGCTCATGGAGAAATATATGGGGAATGAAAAAAATGACTGCAAAGTGTCAACCAAAAATGGGGAGTGAGGAGAAAAAAATGTGGAATGCAAAACAAAAATGGGGAGTGGGGGAAAAAAATGGGGAATGGAAAAAAAAATGGGATGTGGGTAAATAACTAGGTTTAGAGTGGGACACTAAATCATGGGGAATGTGAAAAAAGTGATGTGGCGCTGGATGCGTCAAGCAAGGCAATGGGGAAGAGAAAGGGTTGAGGGGGTGAAAAAACGGGAGGTGTAAACCTGATATTACTATCATATTATTTGGAACATCTTATAAAATTTTGAAATCATTCTAATCACTTTTTTATGTTAATTACACTAGACTAAGTCTTTTATTTTTAAAATTGTTAAAAATTAAAATTTGAACTTATTTTTTCAAAAATTGTTTGTTTATGTGCATTAAAGAATGAAAACATCTACAAACATGTTTTTTTTCCATTTCTACTTCTCTTTTCATGAAAAAACATTATTTTCACTTCCTTTTCATACTAGACTACATACTTGACTACATAACCTAAATAAAGTTTTAACTACTTTTTACACTCAAAATTAGAAAATCGGAATATGCAAGAAATATGAAAACTTCTTTATCTACAAGATCTTAGTTTATAAAATATTGAGATTTGTTTCACCCTCTCAAAAAATTGCCATTAAAAACTTTGAAGGGTTAATACAATTTATTGGAATTTGTGAACTTTCTTGAAAAAATTGGAAATAGTTCATTCTTTTAAGGTCGTGTTGCACATGTATATCAAATTTTGTTTTGTTTTCCTAAAATTTAGTCAATTAAATTGCTTTACACAGATGCAACATTTTTTCTCCTTTTTTACATCCACTCTTTTGGGAGAAAACACAAGTGGGTGTGAAATTCTTGATTTTTTTCCTCATCTTCAAATTACAAAGAAATTGTAGTTGATGTAACAATTTAAAGTGATGGTATGCCATGCTAGAACAGTCAGACATTCTTTATAAATTTTAGCATTGTTTTGTAGATGTTAATTAAGACATCAAACAAAACATGAATTGAAATGTCAACTCAAACATGCACATGTTTTTTTCAACGTCTACCAAGACATCCAGATAGACAAGATCTAAATCCAAATGCATCAAGTATATATCATATGGTTTGTCTTTCCTCCTACCATTCTACTTGTATAAATATGAGATGGTTTCACATACAATATACTTACAATTAAATGAACTTATATGCCAATTATCATATATAATATATTTTATATGATGTATTTTATATAATGTATGGTGTACAATGTACATGATGTATTTTGAATGGTGTATTGTATAAAATGTATGGTGTATAGTATATGATGTATTTTGAATGGTGTATTGTATATAATGTATGGTGTACAGTGTATGATGTATTTTGAATGGTGTATTGTATATAATGTATGGTGTACAGTGTATGATGTATTTTGAATGGTGTATAATGTCGTTGAAAACAACCAATCAATCTTTTTGCAAATGAACCACCACATCTCGCATGACAAGATGACATCTGTGTTGATGTCCCAAGTAACACTGTGACGTTGTATACGACATCTTGCATGAAAATGTTGATGTTTGTGTTGATGTCTGCAAAAACACCGTGACGTTGTACGTGATGTTGCAGAGAACAAGCCTAGGAACCCCAAACCCTCATCGAAATGGACATGTGGCACCTGACGTAGCAGAGCCATGTTAGAATTTTAGTGGTTCCACGTCACTGCCTCGAGCAGACCTTGAATTTTTGGGAAAAAATTCCACGTGGCAGAAGCTGCCCGGAAAAAGGTGAGGTGGCGCTTAAGACCCTTATACATGCCACCCTCAGAGCCGTTTGGTTTTGCCGGATTTGCAATGACGTCACCAAAAATTGGGACGTTTCTTGTGACGTTTGTTGAAATTTGTTACGTTTTTCAAGGTCAAAAAAAGAACGCATTTTGGACAACATCCACGGTGATGGGTGGTAACGTCAATTTCAACGCGGTGGTACGATTTCCTACGTTGTCGCCAAAAACGCAGGTTTTGTCGTGGATGTAGTCTAGCAATAAGTACCTTTACTGCACTATTTGCTGTAAATTGACACGAAATATCGTCCCAAGAGACTCTAGTTGTTTTATTATAAGTTCTGGTTATCCGGTTTTAAGGTATTTATCCCTTTTTCCTCACTTTTTATCCTAATCCTTTCACAAGTACGGATCCGGTATTGATCCGGATTGGATTCCGGGTCTTTACCCTTCTGGTTTCCGGTTGATACTCTCTTAACCCCTAAAGTCCCAAGGCCATTTTTCTCTCAAAATCCATTCAAAACTGCCATTTCTAATGCAAGGTGCAAAGCTTTCAAAATTTTCAATTTTTTTGCATATCTAACCATGGAATCTTGCACTAGACTAGTATATAAATGTGTATGAAAATTTTCACAAAATTTGATTGCATACATTGTAAGATATCTGCGTATAAAGTGAAAAAAACAAGCTTTTTTTAACATTCTACAAGTAGATTTTTTGACTTTGGAGCTTCCTAATCAAATGTTTTTGCTCTACTGAGCTTGAAATTAAAATTTTATGTGTTGAAGATTCAAGTTGAGGATTAGGGGATAAAAATTCAAGAAAAACACACTTAATATTCAATCATTAAAAAATTGTTAAGTAGGTCCGAGATTGGAATAAAAACTAAATGGTTAATGGCTCTAAGATGGGATTGAAACACAATAATCCCAACGGTGAGATTGTTTTAGCAAGTAAACTTAACCTTGTCCAACAATTTTTTTYRAAAAATTGTGAAAATTGCATGTAGAAATGAATCCTATAAGTTATTTTTTCAAAATGATGCTTAGATTGCCCGAAAAACAAGATTGTCCATAACTTTCTCATTATTAGGCCAAATAGAATGAATCAAAGCTTCAGATGTACACAAAAATATAATCTTTGAGAAAAAAAATTTAAAATAAAAAAAAATCATATTTTTGTGATTTTGTTTTTCTGCCAGACGAACTGAAATTTATGCATAGTATGGCATAATTTTTGCCCCCGGGCACCGATTGAGACAAAAATTATATTTTCAAAAAGCTAATGTGGTTTTCTATCATCAAAAAAAGTTTCAAAAAATCATGTCAAAAATTGAGATCACACGAGCCTGCCCGAAATCCCAAGTGTCTCCCGAGGGGATACTTGGGACTTTAGGGGTTAACAATTTGGTTTTTGTTGCCTCTGTTTTACCCTCAGAGGATCCCCTTTGATTGTTTTACAAGGAGTTGGAACTCACCACTTTGGTTTCACACTGTTTTCTTTCTAAAATTCACTAACTTCAGTCATCAAAATAAGTAGCAATAAGCCGTTCCGGAACTACTCTCACAGCTGCCTGGATGGCCTATCCGAACAGTAGGTCACTCAGAGCTGTTTCTAGCACTCCACACTACAACGACAGAATTAAGGACACTCAGGATCCGTCCAGGGATTGCTCTCTAGAAGGATGAACTCTAGCAGAGACTGGCAGACCTTCCGGTGTGGGGGAACTTCCTCAGGCGGTCGCTGATCTCCGCACGGAACTCAAGAAGTCCCGGAATTGCCTTCTCTCCACCACCACTCGGATTACCGTTCCAGTAGTTCAAAGGTTCCATGCTCAAGATCTCGGTCACAACTTTCTTCACTCAGTACGACTGTTCACAAGACACAGACTTGAATTCCCTCAATTCCGGATTCCCCCTTCTTCTTACTTCCGACTCATCCACCCATACTCAAGTAATCCGGGCCAAAGCAACACACTCCTCAAGTGAAAACAATTTAGCACTTTGCACTGATGGTTTAGATTAGCCTTGATGGAAATACAAAATAGATAGAGCAAATGCAAGGTTGGAATGGCAAGGCAACAAGTTGCTTGCCTTTAAAAACCAAAATCCAAAACAGAAAAATGAGCCACCCGAAAATCCAGGCAGCCAATGAAAAGACCCGCCAAGATACCCGGAAGATCAACTTTACTTCCTTAAAATAAAACCCGGATCCGGGTCCAAGCTTGGGAACCCGATCCGGTACCGAAATACAATCCAGAACTAACCGGACTCTGAGCTAATAACTAACTATTCCTTCCAAGTTTTCTTCGATACGCTTGCGAGTAAACTTGGCGGTATTCGGATTGATGCCTTCACCGGAGTTGTTTCCGGTGTCGACATGGGTGTTGTCTTGGTTGTCGCCCTGGTCTGTATTTTCCGGTTCATAGGAGGAGGCGAGTCATCTTTGTCCGTCTCATTGTTGCTTTCAAACTCAGCCTCCTCCTCCAACTCATTGAGGATCTTGGTGTCATCTTCCTCATCCTTGTCATCGGACAATTCCTCGGTCTGGACTCGCAATTTTGGATCTGGACGGATCGGAACGTCCTTGCCCAAATCAAAATCATCCGGGTTGGTTCAATCCGGATTAAGCTGCGCCATCCGCTCCACGAGATCTGTCCTCAAATCATCTATCGGTGGCTTGAATTGCTGGCCCTGGGCTTGGCTGACAGCGATAGTTTGGGAAACTTGAACACTTCTGAAAAGTGCCTCCATGGACTTTCCTTTCTCCTTCTGCCCAGACTCCGTACTGGCTCTTGAGCTTGTCCATCTTGTTCCCTGTCCTCGCTGTTCCACCACCTTTGACAGAAAGTGTGTGAACTCCTGTGACTTCGACGGTTGGGTCTTCTTCTGAGTCGAGGTCGTTCCGGTGGCTTCGGGAACTTCCGTAAGATCCGGAAACTCGGAGAAAGTCCATCGGTTTGTTTGGATCCATCCGATCCAACAGCAGCCGCATCTCTGCTAGTGTCACCTCCATTCGTGCGAAAAAATCCACCAACACTGTAATAACTTTGGACCCAGTCACCGCATCCTTGGTGATCCAGTTACTGAACAGGGCAGCCCGCCGGCCCGGTTGATAGTATCCGCCGGTTCTGCCACCAACCTGACCAATCCTTTTACAAGGTGCAACGCATCATTTTCCCTTTTTTGGGATGCTGTTAGCTCGCCCTCTAGCCAGTTGACCTCGTTTTGCATTTCTTCCGCCTCCTTCCGGATCTTTGCAATCTCCAAATCTCGTTCCTGGAGAAGTTCCGGAGATGGCCTGCAACAGCTCACGGGGATCACATTGCAACTCGCTCGTCACATCCGCAATAATGTCCCTGTATGCCCGGAGATAGCCATTTGCTTTCTCCACCCACTCAGTTCCGGCATTATAAAATTCCTCCAACTCAGATTTGTCATCGCGCCGTTCCGGTGGTTCATCCGGACTGGTGTCCGACAGAGGCTTCCAGGAACCCGGGTCCATTGACTTCCGCTTCTTGATCTTCCGCTTGTCCTTCAGCGGCTCAACACGTTCCGACTCCTGCTGCTCCTTCTCATGATCCAACTGGAACCTGTATTTGAGAAGGGTGCTTCCGGTTTCGTATTCCATCCTGTCTTCCGAACTCAGTACGTTGTTCTGGTGATACATGTGGAATAGGTAGGCCCTGATGGGACTTTGCTTTGCCTTTCCGACATTATCCGCTAACTTGTTCACCACCTTTGGATGACTCGACCCCAGTGGACGGCTCTCCCTTCCAGAGCCCGAAAGATAGTGTTTGCCACTGTAACCGTAACCCGGGTCGGCTTATCCGGATAGAGGATCGGAATTAAAAATTCCAGGACCCGCCTGTGCCTCACGGTGGCACAGTCCGCGATAGCAAATCCTTCCTTCGCATTGGCCAGGTTGGCAAATTTTCCGGCCGTGAACTTATCCGTCCGGGAGGCTAATCCAGCACCCTGTCTCGGAAATCCGTAAACTTCCGCCCAAGCCTCTTCCGCCCAAGCCTCTTCTGCCCAAGTCTCTCTCTTGGCCCTCACTGTTAGCTTGTACTGATTGGGAGCTCCGGAAATAAGCTCTTGAATCATTTCTTCATTCTTCAGGCTCCACGGCCGACGGATCAATCCGACACACTCCATACGCTCTAGGTCTTCGTCCAACATTTGCCGCTCGCCTTCGTCTTTTGAATAGGTTGGCGACACCATACGGGCTGTGGCCGGATGCTTCCGCTGATTGCTTTCTGCCATACCAAAATCCTAACACTGTAGGCCGGATCCGTGCGGATTCACCAACCCCACTGTTGCGATCACTATCTCACCACTCTTTCTCTCAACTATCACAAGCGCAAGAGCAAACTCCGCGGCAAAAAAGAGAAATGCCAGAAGCAAGGGCCGGTTAAGTACCCAGTGCTCCGGCAACGGTCCCTAAATTGGTAATAACTTCCGTAACGGGGACCTAGTTTTGTAGGTCGGACCTATAATTAGTAGGTCTGGAAAATACGGCTTCCGTCCAATTTCCAGATCCGAACTGGATCCGTAATTACGGAAGTTCCGGAATTACTAATCTATTCTCGGAAAGTCTTCTAACTACTTTTGGAACCCTTTTCGTTTCTACTTCCAAATTCTTACTTTAAAATTTTGAAAAACCTACCCTATAACAACACAAACGTATCCTAACTAGTCGCGTTCACCGAATACGGACTCCAACAGGTTTCTAATAGTACATCCACACGAGTCCGACAATGATAAGGATGTGGACGGCCGGACGGGCCCCCAAGAGTCGTAGGGATGAAGCCTTTAGGCGTACAGGACGAGACCATCGTGAAGGTGGAGAAGGATTGGTGGGCAATAGACAAGAAGACTTGGAACAAGCAGATTGCAAGGCAGGCGGAGAAAAAAGCAAAGGACAAGGCCCTCATGGAGGTGGTGGCAAGCACTAAGGCAGCCCCAAAGAGACAGTTTCAGTTGGAGGAGGAGTCGAAGGTAAAGACTTCTTTGCTCGAAAGTCAAGTTGCTAAGCTCCTGGCGGTAGTGAGGACCATCCAGTCCACCCAGTCGCAGAGCAGTGGCATGTCCTTACCCCAACAAACTCATCCTCAGGGTTGTCTATCCTGACGTGACATCACTAGAAGATAACCGTGTTTTTTCTGATGTCCGGCCCTTAACGTCCCATGTCCCAGGAGGCATCATTTGTCTAATGTAGACATTCAAATGCTACGCGAGCAAACACAGCAAAAATGTGGATTTTCGCAAGATGTCATCAACAGCATAGCTGAAATTTTGATCAGACATATGAATGCTATCTCAAACAGGGATGTCTTTGGAGACATCACTTCTGACAAATAGATGTTCAGAAAAATGTCTTGAATGGACGTCTTCGCCACGTCATCATCCTTGGTCAATTCATCTGAAGGTAACTAACAAAGATTTTTAACGGGCAGGGGTTAAAGGACTGCCCGGCGTGGAAAAAAAGGGTACGGGCAAGGTTTGGCCCTGAAATTGTTGACGTGGCATCTGACGAAGCAAGATGATGTGGAAATTATCTGAGGTGGACATCTGAAGGTGACATGGCATGCCACATCAACATTTTCGGTGCACTGAAGTCCCATTTATTGATGTTTGTCTGGATGTCAGCATGGACGTCTAGACGTTCTAAAGGACATTATTTTCTAGCACATTGATGTCTAGTTTCTTGCTACTACAGTTTCATAGTACATGCTGCCCATTGCGTTCTCTGCAACATCAAAGTGAACAACCTAACATCTGAAAAAGGAAGGAAACATGTCTGCAGCGATGTCCACCTAGATAAGACATTACCTGATGACCTCTATTTTTGGGAATGCAGCGTGCTACAACAAGAGCGAAGGCTTCCTTGTAAGGCTTACACGTACTGACAAGGGTCAAGAAGTATTGTATATGCGCGTCTACAGCCCGGGTTTCAKGGGCCCTAATCTCGATTCCATATAGCATAGTGCATGCATATATTCAATGAAACATGAAACACAGGTGTGTATTAAATGCACGTAGGGAATTGCCATGACGTTGTGATTCTTTGGGTACAAGAGGATGCAATGAACTGCACATTTCTATGAAGTGGGTGTTCATTTTTTGAGCACACCCGAAGCATTCTATAGAAACATGCCAAAAAATCCTTGGCCGTGCACAACAATGTCCACACACATGACGTCAACGACTCCCGGTTAGTGTCCACAATCACTATTTCTGTCACCAAGTGGATGTCAATAAATTACAGATGTCTTGTAGTTGACATTGACGTGGACATCGCAGTGCATACATTAAACGTCTCTAGTGACATTTACAGATATGTCAAGTGTCTTCTATTTCATTTTGAGAATTTTTTGGACGTCAAGTTGGACATGAAACTCAGCATCCTGATGCTGAAACCCGGCATCCAGAAGACACGGGTTTCTTCTAGGATCTACATGTAGATGATGAAAAAATATCCAATATTGTGAATATTTGGTAAATTGAGACTTTAATGTACTAATACATTTTTAAAATCTTTGATTATTCAAAGGTTGATTTCTTCATAAACCTTGTATTCATTAAAATGAAGGTCTCTAATAGCTAGGCTCAATTATCAAAATATGCATTTTGTCTCAATTCAACAAATATGGCCATGTAATTGCATGAAATACTATGCTGTTTCGGTAGCATGTTGCACAATATTCATGATTTTTTCAACAATACTATATGAATAGAAAAAAAATTTAATGTGAAAATATATTCAATATAGTACATACTACATACCTTTAAAAAAGAAAGTCCCTTATGAAGGAAAAGCGTAGAAAATTTCACTAAATAACAGATCTAGAAAAGGGCAAAATTTTATGAAAATAGGTACTTTTTTGTTTTAATTTGTAATAATTAGAAGAATATATATATATATATATATATATATATATTTTGGTGGTGTGGGAAAACTTGATAATAAAGAGATGTCACCGAAAGAATAATCTCAAAACCTTCTTGAATGTTTAAAAGTGCACGCATAAGGGAGCCTTGTTAACACGCATGTAGAGGAAATAAAATAATGTTTTTTTAAATTCCCTTCGATGGATGGATGCCCGCCTAGTATAGGAGTAGACCTCAAAAATTTCAGCTCTAGATCATTAATTTTGGGTACTCTCCTATACTACAAACTCCTATACTGCAAAGTGTGACAAATTATTTGGATGGATAGTTGCTTGCATATGCTTCAACATAGAATAGGAAACAAATTTCAAAGCAAGGAACAATACTAATGATATTAAAACATTTTGCCTTTGAATAGTCACCATGGTGAAGAAATAAGAGAATAGAAAAATGCGTCTCAATGTGTATTGACTAAACTAATAACCAAATATAAAAAACATAGAATAAACTATGAAGTCCGCTTTCATTTAAATATGGTTTTGAAAAAACAAAAAAAATACTCCGTATAAAATATAGAAAGGACTAGGAAGAGGTTCCCCAAAAAATAGAGTAATTTATTTTTTTATTTTTTAAATCCAAAAAATAGGAAAAATAATAATAATAATTTATCAAAAAAAAAGATTATTTATTTTTGAAATAAAATAAATAGGAAAAAAATTGAAAAATTGAAAAAATATATGAACTTTCATTTAATGTTTTATAAGAAAAAAGAAGAAAAACATAAATATGGATGATTTTAATTTGCATAATTTAATCATTATAAGAGAACGCAATCATTTTCAGTCAATTCGGACATTTTTTCTCACTTTTTTGTCAATTCGGACATCTTTTGTGTCAACTCGGACAATTTTCTGTCACTTTTTAGTCAATTCGGACATCTTTTCTGTTAATTTGGACACTATCTATCAATTCGGACATGTCAATTTGAACGTGTGAATTCGTACATTGTTTTCTTGTAGTGAATACACTTGAATAGATTCATTTCCTTTACAATCCATTTTCATGTACGACATACATAACAAGGATGGATTAAATTTTTAGAAGATGTCAAATAATGTCAAAGAGAACGTCCAAAAAATTGTTCATTCCAATCACTCTCTGAAATTTGTCCATAACTTATGCTTAAAGGCTTGAAATCTCAAACGGATTTTTGGAGATGAAATTTAGATCTATTTACCAACTTTTTTTAATTGTAATTTTTTTGAAAAAAATTACTCTACTATGCTTAAATGCAGTCTGAAATTCTATTTGAAGCACACACTAGAAGGGAACGCAGTCATTTTCTGTCCATTCGGACATTTTTTCTATTAATTTTTTGTCAATTCGGACATTGTCTGTCAGTTCGGACGTGTCAATTCGGATTGTTTTCTTGTAGTGACAATTCCTGCGTTTTACATGTCCCACACGGTTTGTCTCACCTCCTACCTTCCAACTTGTATAAAGGACTCATCCTCTCCTCTCCACATACTCAAAGGTAATTGACTTTCAAAGCCAAACATGGTGTATTATACATGGTGTATTTTGTATGGTGTATTTTGTACGGTGTATTTTGTATGGTATATTTTGTATGGCATATTTTGTATGGTGTATTTTGTATTGTATATGGTCTATAGTACATATTGTATATAACATGTTATTTTCAAAATTGTATATGCATCTGACATGTAGTTACAGTTTTGTGACACCACACCAGACGTTGTGATGTTGTAAAAAACATCATCATGTCGTGATGCTTCATACAAACATCACACCAAACATTGTGATGTCATAAAAAACGTCCACAACGATGGGTGACACAAAATGCATAGACATAGGATGTCTTTGAAAACATCCTTGCATTTCTTAAATGACCAATGAGGTTGCTTCAAAATATTGCCACATCAGCATCTCTGGATGCCACATCAGCCAATTTTTGAGTTGCCACATGGCATGACACATCGGATGACACATCATGGACGTGCAATGGATGAAAAAAGTACCATGCTGGCTTTCTTGTGCTGAGGTGGACGCCAGATGTCGAACTCTTGGATCCTCGTTGACCAATATCATAGCTGATGTCCATCCGGAAATCGTAAAAATTTGTTTGGACATGGCGTGAAAATTGCACGTCCAAGTTAACGCGATTTTTCAGACGCTGAAATGAACATCAAACCCTGCATCCGAATGTCAAAACGCAGGATCCAGAAAAACACTGTTTTTTTCTAGTGCGTGGGCTTTCCACGTTGTGATGTTATGACGCGTCCGTCGTGACACGTCATGACATGTCATGATCCACGTCATGATCCACAAGAATCATGACATCCTTAACCCTAAATTCTAAATTCCGATTTCTTTTTTACTTCTTTCTAAATTTTTTTTTGACAATCATGATGGAAATACAAATGTATCACTATTCCTTAACATGATTTTTAATTTATGTTGTTTATCTTAGTGAATTTCATCATATTCCATAAAAAAAAAATAGAATATTCTATCATGACGGACTTTGGGGATTACGTCACGTCACCGTCATGACATCCTGACGTCATGACTTGACGTGACGGACAACCCTGCTCATCCTTAACAATTTGCGGTACCACCAACGAATCCTCCCACTTTGCAGGCAGTGCAATCCCTGGATTCAGTTGTACCGCAGCCTGGAGTCGAAGATCCAAAGGAAGTGGTGTCTGTGGCTCACGTAGACCAAGTTCCATCAACCCCTACATCGCAATTACCTTCGGTGCGGTCTCCAGATCAGTCCAGGTTTGAGATAGTGGTGCCTCAGCCTTTAGGTGAGGCAGTGACCTCAGAGCCGCCTCAACATGCACACAGCCATCTTTGAGTCAAAGATAGCCAGACCAGGGAGGCAGAGCCAATGCATCAGGTGGATGCACTCGTGGAGCAAGCTGAAATTAGCGGTGCAGGTGGTTCTGGAGAGGTCTGTCGGACATCTGAACAAGTGGAAGAACGTCCCGATGAGGAGATGGTGGACTACGGGGAGGGTAAGGAAGAAAATGTTGGGGAGATGGAGGTGACGACCAACCCATGGTGACACCAGTGCAGGAGGCGATTCCAAAGCCGATAGCCGGTTCGTCACAAGTAAATAAGTTTGATCCGTATAATTTTGACTGAGTCCACGAGTCCATGACACTTGGGTCCAGCGTTGTCTCCGTCCCGTMCCGTCCGTCCGGACGTCTAACGTCAATCCCGGCGTCCGTCAGGATGAAATCAACAACAGAGGATGAAAAAACGTCGACGAAGCAATTGGAACTCTCACTGGACGAACTTCAAAGACGGCCTCAGTCGATGGTCAACGGCCTCGGAATGGCCGTCTGTGCGCCGCGCGCAGTTGACGGACTTCATCCATGCTGTCGACGACATCGTCAACATTCAAGACAGACTCCGACGCGTCATGACATCCGAACGGGAAAAGCCCACGTCACGTCTGGATAATATTCCCTGCTTGGGTCATGGATTCTTGTGTAGTTGTTTCAAAGACTTCCATCGTGTGATAGGTGTGGACTCTCATTTGCATTCATTTGTCTTGACAAGATGGCGTGACCAATGCTTAGGATGCTCGTTGCTAACGGCGAACCCATCGATGGCTGTGATGCTTGTAGTCTATTGTACCATAGGAATTATTGCGGATTGTTTTCGGCTTTAGTTGAAAATGAATGTTTCCCAAATGTATCATTGTTCAATCCATGTAAATAAAATATACTCGTGTTTTGATATATGGGTGGATTCTTTGTCTAATTGTATTCATATTTCCGGTGTCTTTTGTGCTCAGCTCAAAAAACATAAAAACGTGTGCCGCCCAATTCCAGTGAAAGCACTCTCTAACGAGAGCCCGCAGTCCATTAGAGGAATGCAAGGCTTTCCTCCACTATCTGGCTCACCCAATTCTGCGTTCAAACAGGTAACCCTATTTTTACGTTGTTTTGATATGATCAGGTAGAGTCGGAGGGACGCAGAGAGATTGTGCTGAGGGATATTTCGCGTGTAGGACCCCAACCGAGGAGGAAGTGGCTGAACATTGTCTTTGACTTTAACGGTATCTTGTGTCAATGCACGCTGAAAGCGTATGCCGCAAAGTTGTGGCCCTACAAGCTTGAAGACAATATTCACTGCCATAGTGTTCTGACAATCATCGGACCAAAGGTTGTCTTTGCTTGGCAGAATGTAGCGGAGTTCTTGCGAGAGGTCCCCGTGTTTGCGGACAGGATTGTAGTTTGGATGTCCATATTCAAGTACAATGCAGAACCCATTGCCGGACATATTTTCAGCAGGTCCAAGGTGTCCTTCGATATACTCGCCCAAGAGCAATGCAAAAAGATAGAGAAGTCAAAGGGTGTCTTTCATGCGCGGGAGGAAAGGTATACCCTGCTTAAGGTTTTGTCCGAGCAGTTGTTCTACAATCCTAGCGGGGGGACATCCTTCAGTCCCAATAACACACTCTTCATTGACGACTCTCTCAAGAAGAGCATCTGCAATGAGCGGGGGAACGCCATATTCTTGGAGTCTTGGCTCCACTCGCAACGAAGGGACAACTTCCTCTTGGGGAACCTCCTGCCATGGCTCAGGCGCCTTGACGCGGATTGTCTGCGGAGGCATATGAGGGAGTACGTAGCAGCCAATCGCATTGGCAAAAAACCGCTCGAAGCATCTGATTACAACCTCCAGGAGATTGTGGAGGGGATGCAAGAGTCGGAGAAGAACCTCATGTCCCAATTTGAGTTGCTGGGGTTAGATTTAGTCATAGAACCCGGTTGTCGTAGGAAGTAGATTTTTCCGTGCGGGCAACGTTGAGAACTGACTTGCTTTTTGTAAATTTATGTAAATGTCTATGTTGCATTCATTTGTAAATAGAACGATGACTTCCAAGGAAATAAATGGATGACTTTTGAAATAAGTGTCTATCTCTGTTTGCGTTTCAAGAATGTCCTCTTTATACTATTGATTGCCTCTTATCTTCTGCGTGGATGGATGTTTCACATTATCATCGGATTCAAACATAATGTCTATTGAGCTGCTGGAATTCCAACTTATTGCAAGTAGAGGCCCCCCTTCCGAGCCGAGGCATGACTAGGAGCTTGCTCTCCGGATCCGAGAAGTCGCTCTCCGCCACCTTCGACTCCAAAGGAGGGAGTTGCGCGACGGCCCCAAAATCTAAGCCGTACATGATGCGGTCCGCGGCGGACGCCGCGTCCGTGGCGATTGACTTTTCCAAGAAGGATGTCAAAGACGGGGTTGTAGACAGTCCCCCGAGTCGGGGACCGACCAGGATGCCGATTTGCTCTTCGTTGCCCTTGAAACGGCCATCCTCGAGTTGAGAGCGATCCTTCTCTCCGACTCCGCGGACGGAGGGGTTGACGAACCGCAGACTGGACCTTCCCGTTGATAGAGAAACATAGCACCCTCAAGGCAAAGATGGAGCTCCCAAGTCAGCCCCGCGGATTGTGGTCAAAGTAAATGTCCGCTCACAAAGGCATGAAGGGAACAGGACTCAATGTGACTTGCCGATTGAAAGGTAGTTGCCTCGGCTTGAGGATAAGCGGCCTCGGCCGTTGCAGTCGGCGCTGGCAAGAAGGTCACCCTCCGTGGACAATCTCTTCTGACAAAGGGTTCTCAGAGAGCAGCGGCGCGCCCTAGGATCTAAATCTATGGGATTTGGAATTCCGTATATACAGTCTATGAATACGTCGCTGCCCAAGCAGACTCTTTGAGAATGCAAGTCGCTTTCGAACGCAGACGTCGCTCCACAGTCCACACACACAGAAGACTAAACGAATGGATAGGAAATCTCTGAGTCAAAGCTTGTGCAACACACCATACTCTGAGAGTGGACCGCATTGTCTTTCTCGGCGCAAGGATATCTTTAGAGGGCTGGCGAAGCTAAAAGCACTGGAATTAGCTAAGAACAACCCTAAAACCAATGCAGATGGCTAGGCATCCAAACTTCTCTCACTACCCATAACAAAGCACTCTATTTTTAGAAAATACAATGTTTCAAGTAAAGGAAGAATATTCGATTCTAAGTTACATATACTCTAATCAAATGCTTCTAAGTAGTACTTTGTTCCCCTGAGGTGACATTGTGAGCATCAAGCACACATTCTTTTTGTATTGAAATTCGTGAGTAAACAAGGCGGATGGAATAAAAAATCAATTGTTTCTCTACTCATTGTTTACGTGACACGCCGTCTTGTTGTCCACATAATTCCGCATGCTTGTTTAAAGTCATTGGGGACAACACCTTCCTAAACCTTTCTATCTTCAATGTGAATTGAGGTTTATTTATCTTAGGGTTCAACAACTTTGAACCACAAGATACCTTGCACTTGTTTTTCTAAAGTCTCAAAATGACCAATTTGTCTCAATTTAATGAATAAGGCCTTGCATGTAGAAAATTTTGCTTCACTAATTAATATTATTTGCCAAGTTCTTGACACAAACGTCATTTTCATTATGCATGTGTGAATCACACTTAACCTCAAAATTTTGAAGGGAATTTACATGATATCATGGAGGCAAACCTCGGGGGTAGAACTCAGTGTAATATTTGGCATAGACATGCAATAATCACCTATTCAACCAGGGGCCATTTACCTTGCAGAATTGATTAAAAGATGTAGTATTTTTTAAATAAAGCTAGAATTTGGTAATTGATTACACCATATTTCCGAATTATAATTTTTCCAAAGAGGCATTTTAAAGTGGTATATATTACTTGTATCCAATTTCTTTTCTTATGCCCTTTATTTTTTCTTACACCCTATTTTTTTCAATAATTCCCCATTTTTTTTTCCTTATCCCCCATTTTTTTCTTATTTCCCATCTTTTACTTATCTCATTTTTTTTAATACATCCCATATTTACCTCAATTCCCCATTTTCTTTATGATTCTCTATTTTTTACTTATCCCCCATTTTCTTTCACACGTCCCATTCAGTTTTCCTAATTCCCCATTTTTTTTCTTTTTTCCCCAATTTATTCTTATCCTCCATTTCCATATCCCCCTTTTTTTTTTCTTACATGCCATATTTCCCTGAATTTTCCATTTTCTTTATTATTCTCTAATTCTTCCATATCTCCCATTTTCTTCTTTACATGCTAGTTCGTTTCGTGATTCCCTCTTTTTTTCCTTCTTTCCCAATTTATTGTTATCCTCCATTTTTTGTCTTACACACCATTGTTTTGTCTTACACCTCATTTTCTTCATGAATTCCCTCTTTTTTTTTTTCCAATTTCCCATTTTATCCGTATCTCCCATTTTTTTTCCTTATTTCTCACCTTCTCCCTATCCCCCTTTCTTTTTCCTACATGCCATATTTCTCTGAATTTCCCATTTTCTTTGTTATTCCCAAATTTTTCCGTATCTCCTATTTTCTTTTGTATGCCCCAATTTGTTTCGGAATTCCCTTTTTTTTCCTTCTTCCCCAATTTATTCTTATCCTAGCTTTTTTGTCTTACACACAATTGTTTTGTCCTACACCCCATTTCCTCCATTAATTCCCTTTTTTTTCTTTTCCTATTTCCCATTTTATCCGTATCCCCCATTTTTTTCCTTATTTCCCACCTTGTCCTTACCCCCCTTTTTTGTTCTTACATCCCAAATTTTCCTAAATTTTCCATTTCCTTCATTATTCTCTATGTTCTCGTTATCCCCCATTTTCTTTCTTACAATCCATTTGGTTTTCCTAATTCCCCATTTTTTTAACTTCATCCCTAATTTATTCTTAGCCTCTATTTTTTTTCTTGCACCCCATTTTTTTCTGTACAACCCATTTTCTTTCTTACACCCAATTTCTTTCCTCATCCCCCATTGCTTTTCTTATATCCTCCATTGGCATTTTTACACCCCATTTTTGAAGACTTCATCGTAATTGCAAATGTGCATACCAATCTGAAAGCCACGTGGAGATACATGTGTTGAAGAGAACATCAGAAAGAAAAAAATACATGATGAATGCAAATCAAACATGCAAGAAGATAAAATTGGCAAACTCTCAACAGAAAACTACTAAACTGCAAAAGGGAGGAAGATTCAATTTGGAAATGTGTGCCTCTTCCTTTGCATATGGGAATCCCAGATCTAGAATTTCATTGAATACATCGGATATGCTCTGGCTTTGGATACCGTACGCTTTCCAATGTTACAGCATGTCCTCCACTGTTTAATAGGTCATTCATCCCCACCTGTGAATCGAGAATTCTGACTTTTAATTTCTTGCAAACATTATAAGTGTTACTTATCTTTTCAGTCTAAAGTTCAACCATTGCACGTAACCCTTATTTTCCATGGTATTTTACATGTACGTGTGAACCTAAATCTTTGACTCTTTGAGAATATGTATCATGCTACTTTACTTATAATCATGTTTCACAATTTTTTAGCATAGTATATAACATGAATGTTCTTTACAAAATGTCTATGCCCTCTACAATGTATCTCGATCATATTTAATGTTCTCATCTACAATCCCACACTCAAGTCAGTTTTCCAAACATGAATTGCTTCACAATAATGAATTCACCCATTCATATGGGAAATGCTTGAAGCTCATACTCAGTATAGAGAAAGATACCCTATTGTTGTTAATAGGTAGAACACAAGTTCAATGCAGAAGGCGCCTAATTGCCCACTTCTTTCTATGCTCCCCAATCTTGGTCTTAACCTCACATTTTTTCCCCCTTGCACCATGTCTCTTCCCCGTTGGCCATTGCACTGTTGAACACATCCATTGCGCATCCTATCACTTTTTTCACATTCCCCATTTTGTTCCCCAGAACTACTTTCAATTATGTCGGCACATTCTATTTTTGTTTTCTTTTTTCATTTTGTTCCCCCACTCCTCACGTCTATTGTGAAAACAACAACCAATTTGGTGTTCCGGAGTCCCCTTTTTTTATTGACACCGTGCACTCAGTTTCTCCATTCCCCATATCTTTCTCCATGAACATGTTTTTTGCCCCAACTTCCCATTTAAAACCGCAGTCCCCACCATTTTTTCCCGACTCCCCATTTGCCTTGCTCTGCATCTTCGTTCTCGGCTCCCTATTTTCATTTCCTCATTTCCAATTTTTTTTCGCAGGACTCCAATACGTGGTTGCACTCCCCTCATTTTATTGCCATTTTGGAATCCGTCCTGAACTACCCATTTGTTTTCCATTCGATCTCCATTTTCTTTTTTATTCCCTGTTTTATTAAGTTTTGACGTCCAGTTTGGTTCTGCACTCCCCAATGTCTTCCTCCAATGCACCCATCTTTCCTCCGCAGTCCCCATTTTATTTTGCCCAATCCCCAGTCTAAACCACCATCCCACCCCATTTGTTTTTCTTCCACTCCTTTGTTTTGTTAAGTGACCTCCATTTCCTCCTCCAAAAACAGGATTTCATGGTAGTTGAAATTTTTTTTCACCCCCTCACATTCTCTGTTTTTATGATTTTGGGAATGCTCTCACATACCCTTCCAACAGTCAAGTAATGTCCATTTTAAGGGCTATTTTTCCTTCAAAGTTGTCATATATAAATTTGTGCATATATTTTTTTGGAAATATATGTCCTTGACTACAATATTCTAAAAGACATATTGTTCAGTGTTCAAAATTTTTGCCCGCGACTCCCATTCCACTTCCACTCTTTGTATTTTGGACCCCTATATAGGCAGCTGCCCTTTTCCGTATTCAGCGAACGCAACTAGTTTGTGTTGTTATAGGGTAGATTTTTCGAAATTTTAGAATAGAAATCCAGAAGTAGAAATGGAAATAGTTCCGGAAGTAGTTAGAAGACATTCCGGAAACGTGTTGATAATTACGGAATTTCCGTAATTACGGATCCAGTCCGGATCCGGAAATCAGACGGAAGCCGGATTTCACAAACCTACAAAATATAGGTCCGAGCTACTAAGCTAGATCCCCGTTACGGAATTTATTACCAGTTTGGGGACCGTTGCCGGAGCACTGGGTACTTAACCGTCCCTTGTTTCCGTCATTTCTCTTTTTCTCCGCGGAGTTTACTCCTGCGCTTGTGATAGTTGAGAGAAAGAGTGGTGAGATAGTGATCGCAACGGTGGGGTTGGTGAATCCGTACGGATCCGGCTCACACTGTTAGGGTTTTTGGTATGGCAGAAAGCAGTCAAAGGAGGCATCTAGCCATAGCCCGTATGGTGTCGCCAACCTATCCGGAAGACAAAGGCGAGCGGTAGATGCTGGACAAAGACCTAGAGCGCATGGGGTGCGCCGGACTGATCCGTCAGCCTTGGAGCCTGAAGAATGAAGAAATGATTCAGGAGCTCATTTTCGGAGCTCCTAATTAGTACGAGCTGATGGTGCGGACCAGGAGAGAAACTTGGTCGGATGAGGCTTGGGCGGAAGTTTACGGATTTCCAAAACAGGGTGCTGGATTAGCCTCCCGGACGGATAAGTTCACGGCCGGAATATTTGCCCATCCGGCGAACGCGAAGGAGGGGTTTGCTATCGCGGACTGTGCCACCGTGAGGCACAGACGGGTTCTAGAACTTTTAATTCTGATCATGTATTCGGAAAAGCCAACCTGGGTTACGGTTACGGTGGGAAACACTATCTTTGGAGCTCTGGAGGGGAGAGCCGTTCATTGGGGTCGAGTAATCCAAGGAGTGGTGAACAAGCTCGCGGACAATGTCGGAAAGGCAAGATGGAGTCCAATTAGCGCCTACCTGTTCCACATGTACCACCAGAATGATGTGCTCAATCCGGATGAGATAATAGAGTACGACACCGGATGCGCGCTCCTCAAATACGAGCTCCAGTCAGAACATGAGGAGGAGCAGCAGGATTTGAAGCATGAAGAAGTAGATTGAGCGGAGCCGCTGAAGGACAAGAGGAGGGTAAGAAGTGGAAATCCACCGATCACGGATCCTAGAAAGCCCTAACGGAGAGTAGTCCGGATGATCCTCCGGAAAAGCCAGAGGCCGAAACAGAGTTGGACGAGTTTTATGACGAAGGCACCAAGTGGGTGGAGAAGGCGAATAGGTACATCTGGGCGTATGCGGATATCCTCATCGATGCAACTAACGAGTTGCAGTGTGAACCCCACGGGTTGGTGCAAGCGATCGGGAAGCGACCTTCTCCGGAACTTCTTGAGGAATGAGACCAAGAAATTGGAAAACTTTGGAAGGAAGCGGAAGTCATGCAGAACAAGATCAACTGGCTGGAAGGGGAGTTGACCGCCTCCCGGCAGAGAGAGAAAGACGCGTTGCACCTTGTGAAGAGGATAAGCAGGTTGGTGGCGGAACCGGTGGATACCATAAACCGGGCTGCCTTGTTCAGCAACTGGATCACCAAAGATGCAGTAACCGGGTCAAAAGTCATCACGGTGCTGGTGGATTTTTCAGCCTGAATGGACGTGATGCTGACGGAGATGCGGCGGCTGTTAGATCGGATGGATCCGAACAAACCAATATCCTAAACCAAGTTTCCGGAACTTTCGGAAGTCCCTGCAGCCATCAAAACGACCCCAACGCAGAAACAGGCCCAACCTTTGAGGACACAGGAATTTACGACCCTCCTATCGAATGTGCTGGAACCAAGAGAACTTGGGGCGGGTCGTACAAGCTCAAGGGCTAGTAATGAGTCTGGATAAAAAGGAAAAGGGAAGTCCATGGAGATACTTTCCAGAAGTATTTGCCCTGGCCAAACCATGGGAGGGAGCACGGCGCAGAGCAAGGTGTTCAGAAGACCAGCGAACCAATTGAAGACGGATCTCATGCTGCGGATGGCCAAGACGAATCCGGCTTGGGACCATCCAGAGGATTTTGATCTGGAGAAGGTCACTCCAAATCGACTCGATTCAAGGTTGCCGGTCCGTACGGAGATTTCATCTGAAGACGAAGAAGAGGATGATACTAAGATCCTCAGCAAGTCGTCGTCGGAGGAGTTTGACAGCGACAACGAAATGGACGAGGATGCTTCACCGCCTCCGGTGAACCGGAAGATTCAAACCCGGGCCACCACCAAGATGACTCTTGTGTCGACACCGGAAACAACTCCGATGAAGGCAACAGCTTGGGTGCCACCAAGTTTACTAGCGAGCATATCGAAGAAGACCCAAAAAGGTTAGTTAGTTTTTAGTTTAGAGTCCGATTAGTTCCAGACTATATTGCGGAACCGGATCGGGTTCCCAGGCTTGGACTTGGATCCGGGTTTTATTTTTAGGAAGATGGTTTGATCTCCCGGGGATCTCGGCGGGTCTGTTCATTGGCTGCCTGGGTTTCCAGGCGGCTCGTTTTCTGTTTTGGATTTTGGTTTTAAGGGCGGGCATCTTGTTGCCCTGCCATTCCAACCCTGCATTTTGTTCTATCTATTTTGTATTTCCATCAAGGCTAATCTAAACCATTAGTGCTAAGTGCTGAATTGTTTTCACCAGAGGGGTGTGTTGCTTTGGCCTGGATCACTTGAGTATGGGTGGATGAGTCGGAAGTAAGAAGAAGGGGGAATCCGGAATTGAGGGAATTCAAGTCTGTGTCTTGTGAACAGTCGTACTGAGTGAAGAAAGTAGTAACCGAGGTCTTGAGTGTGGTACCTTTGAACTACCGGAACGGTAATCTAGGTGGTGGTGGAAAGAAGGCAATTCCGGAACTGGTTGAGTTCTGTGCAGAGATCAGCGACTGCTTGAGGAAGTTTCCCAACGCCAGAAGGTCTGCCAGTCTCTGGTACAGCTGTTCCCTCTAGAGAGCAATCCCTGGACGGATCTTGAGTGTCCTTGATTCTGTCGTTGTAGTGAGGTGTGCTGGAAACGGCTCTGAGTGACCTATTGTCCGTATCGGCCATCCGAGTAGCTGTGAGAGTAGTTCCGGAACGGCTTATTGCTACTTATTTTGATGTATGAAGACTAGTGAATTTTAGAAAGAAATCGTGCGTAAAAAAAGTGGTGAGTCCCAACCCCTTGTAAAACAATCAAAGAGGACCTTTTGAGGGTAAAACAAAGGTAATAGAAACCAAATTGCTAAGAGAGCATCAACCGGAAACCGGAAAAGAACCAATTCGGAATCCGATCCAGATCAATACCGGATCCGTATTTATAAAGGAGTAGGATAAAAAGAGAGAGAAAAAGGTAAACACCTCCAAACCGGATAACCGGAATTTATAACAATACAACTAGAGTCTCCTGGGACGATATTTCGTGTCATCTTACCCCAGTTTTGGTGGTAAAGATACTTATCGCTAGATCACATCCACGACATTTACCATTAGAGGGTCGCCTTTGATTGTTTAAAGGGGTAGGGACCAACCACTTGTCTTTTTCACGTTGTCTTCTTACTAAAACACCTCAACATCCACTGAATACTATGTCGCAGCAAGTCGTTATGGAAGTACTCTCACAACTATCCAGATGACGTATCCGGATAGCAAGTCACTCAGAGCCATTTCCAGCTTTTCCTTACTATAACAACAAAACCAGAAACAATCAGAACCTGCCTCGGGATTGCTCTCTAGAAGTTTTGTCCGTTTTGGGGATTGGCAAATCTTCCGATGTGGGGGAGTTTCCTCTGGCGGTCGCTGATCTCCGCATGGAATCGCCTAGGTTCCGGAATTGCCTTCTCACCAGCTATCTGCCGGATTACCGTTCTAGTAGTTTAAAGGCACCACGCTCAAGACCGCCTTCACAATACTGAACCTCAGTACGAACGTTCTCACGCACACAGACCCAAGCTCTCAAATTGCGGATTCCTCGTCTTCTCACTTTCGTCTCATCCGTCCATGCTCAAGCAGGGTTGTCATACCGGGCGGACGTCTGGTTCGCCCGTCCGATAGAGGTCTCGCGCCATCCGATGTGGTCAACAGTAAGTTGACTTTTATTAATGAAAAAAATTGGTGATGTGGCTGTAACTGTGATGCCACCTGGCTGCCAAGTAGGATAGAGGGCGCGGACGCCAGAGCTAGGGTGTGGACGGCAACAAGGGAGCGGACGACTCCTTGCTAGGGCCGGGACATCAGCAGTGGGGGGCGCGGACGAGGTCGGGGCGCGGACAACGAACAGGGCGCGGACGTGTTCTTGTCGGGGCGCGGACGTGTTGGGGGGGCGCGGACGAGATCAGGGCGCGGACAACTTTTAGCCGTGGCGTGGACGGGTTTCTATCGGGGCGCGGACGAGTGTCAGTTGGGGCGCGGATGGATTTCTGTCGAGGTGCGGACGGATGTAGTGAGGGTGTGAATGTCAAAGTAAAGGAAGGGAAACCTTCCTGGCTTGCTCCATGGACTCATATTCTTTTAGTTTGAAGGAGAATGATTTTAATTGTAAACCCCATTAATCCCTAAAGCCTCGAGGCCATTTTTCGTTGTCAAGAAACACTGGAAACTGTCATTTTTGTTGCATTGATCCAAGAAACCCAAAAAAAAATATTCCCTAAAATCTGACCGTAGGATCGGGTACTTCACTTGTTCTTCTCATGCATGTCCCAATCACTACTATCCTCTTTCTTCTTCGCGTCATAATATCAATTCGCCACAATATTGGTGGTCAACTGCGAAACCTGCTTATCCAACCACTCAGAGTGCAACCAATAATCTTGATAATTGTTGAAGCGCTCAGATGCTATGAATTTGGTCTCCAACTCTCGCCGCAATTCAGCGCTCAACTTGTGGTAACCTTCTTTGTTGTAGTGCACATATTCTCTACACAGCATGACAAAGCTTCGTCGTGTGAAAAAAGTCATCGCTATTGCTCTAGCTTCGAGAACATATTCGTGGGGGGGTAAGTCAGGATTCGGTTGACTTTTGCGCTTCGACTTGCTGGATGACGAGGGATTAGATGACCCCAAAGCCATTGATTCGTTCATGACTGCAGGCACCTGGACCTCAGGAAATGCATCCAAGTCCACAAACACCGAACGTGGACCCGTAATGGAACTCCCTTCTCTTGCCATTGTACAATATTTTGGCACCACCAAAATTTCCGAAAAAATTAAAAAACCGGGGATGGTATGTAGGTCAAGCCGGATCATCCACCAAACTCACGTCCAAAGGTTGCTCGTGCAAACAAAGGTGTGAGGCGTAGGGCGTGGACTTGGCAAAGAAAAGTGAGAACGGTATGGGGGTTTTATAGTCCACGCCCCACACACGTCCGTGCCCTAGCCTCGAGGGGGGCGCAGACGTCTGCGCCCCGACACGCGGCAGGGCAAGGACGTCTGCGCCCTGACACGCGGCTAGGGCGCGGACAGGTCAGCCCATGGACTCGTCAAGGCACAGACGTCCGCGCCCTATCCCCGACCTGTCCGCGCCCTGCCGAGTCCACGGGTTTTCATGGAGAAATATACCCATCAGTGTTTTTTTTTTCATTTTCCATGAAGTGGCAAAGTGGCGATATTAAATGTTACGGTGGTGCTCCAAGTTTCAACATTCATCCACATACTGGATAGAAAATGTGATAGTACGTATCTATAATTCTATTTTCATTCATAATGTGGCGATTTCATCCAAAATTTTACTAAGAATTTCCTATAGGCTTGGTGCTAGGTCAAAAATTTTGGTGCAATTTTGCACCAAATCGCCGGAAAAAAAAAACACTGATACCCATCCATGATTAATTCCATGCACACTTTTCATATATTCATTGACCACTGTTGTACTTGCACTTAAAATTATGTGTATAACATCTTCTACTGTTCTACAGAACAACATAACCGCACTCGTGAAGGTCTACATGCATGGCAAATTATAAAATGTTATAATTTTTCAAACACAATCAGAGACTTCATTATTTCAGATAACCAACAAGATTTATAAATTTCAAGCATTGTTCAGTACAATAACAAGTTCACAACACAATAAATCTATACTTTCAAAATATGCCTACTTTTCCATTGGTTATCTCAAACCCTCCTTCATGTTCTTGTAGATCTTCACTCTTCAGTACTTCATGTTCCAAATGGTGCAACTGTCTTAAACTCATGAGGAATGACAATGTGCATCCAATGTTGGGAGTCCTTCAATTATTGAAACGACTTGATCTGCGGACTTCTGGTATATCCGGATCCCCATCATCTTCGAATGACCACATCATCATCTGCAGGTGCCTCATCACAATCAGGGTCGCTTTCATCCTCACCACCTTCACTAGTTCCACGATCATCTTCAACATCATCAGCGTCGGTTGTTCAGTGGCCCTCCACTTCCGAATTCTCATTTCGAAGCTCCACAGCTATTTCACCATGCCTACGATTGCGTCTGAACCTCTAGTGGCATTGAACTCTAGGGTCCTCAGCGTCTGAATTTATAGTGGGTCCTCCTCGTACTCGAGGAACGACATATGCTGGAGTGGACGCAATTGCCCCTGGAACATATACATCCAAAAATGGCGGTATCACCACGTTCGGGTCTTTGATCCCAATTCCTAAAAATGGGCGTTTAGAACGCCTAGACGATGACGCGTCGTTGTTGTTTCGTCCATCACGGCCTCCAAGTGATGCATCTCCTGGACCTACACGACCCCTTCCTCCTCCGCGAACGGTAGTCCTTCCACGTCCACGCTGATATTCACCCACGGGGTGGGGAACTACGGGTCGAAGGGCAGTAGGAGGTCTACCACCCATTGTAATATTTGAAATGCTTGGACGTGTTGATTGAGCATTCCCCACTGAGCCTAACCCTTTTTGGGAAGGTTGATGGTGAACACTTGAACTTGCAGGAGAAGAAGGATTACGAGAACGCTGCAGCGATGTATTGCAGTCAGGAAGAACAGTAAGCACTGCAACCCCTGGGGGAATATGGGCTTCATCTTCAAGCGGGTCAGTAAATGCAAAAACATCACTAGGATCTCTCCGTTCAGGGTCAAAACGCCTTCCTCCCGTTAAAGAACCTCTCACGACATTTCTAGCAATCGGTCGTGACATTTTTGTATTCTCATTCTTCTGGCCATGGCGTCCTTCGAACACTCTACCGCTATTGCGGCCTCGTCCTGCTCTGTGCCCCCTACTGCCATCACAATCGCTAACAGATCCTTCAGTGTTTTGAGTGGCATTGTTCCCTAGATTCCCACCGCCATTTTCATTTTCCCCTTTGTTTTCCAAAGAAGGGTCATTCTCGTTGTGAGAGGGAACATTATCATCTTCAGTGTCCACCGCGTTTGGGACAACTCGCTCCGATGATGATGATACATGATGCACTTCTGGAACGACTAGATTTTGAGGGCCAGGGGGGATGGGAAAAATCTACTAGCCAAGGGCCCCAGCGACCCGCCTCCACTTCCTCGTCCGCATCATCATCATCATCGTCTCCGTAGTAATTTCTGGCTTCTTCAAGGTGATCAGCCCCCGCCCTCCACAAATCTGGATTTGGTGGGTATGCTCGCGGTGCTCGGTTTGCTTCTTGATCAGCCTCTTCTTCTTCTGCAACCCTCATCGCGTCAAATTCACGACGACAAGGCGCTTCTCCTATCGGAACGGGGCCAAGGGCATCTACATCTTCATCCTCCGATAAGATATTTGTATCATACCAACGAACCGGATTGGCACCCAGTCTTTCCTTGAGTACACGGCTATTGGTATAAATATATACCAATGACTCAGCCTTCTCGGGGGCTAATCGATTCCGGACCCTATTGTGGAAAAATGAATACATACACCAATTCCTTTCACATGAGCTTGCTGAACACGTCAACGATAGAATACGCATGGCAATTTTAGATAGCCATCAATCTCCAACTCTGTGTCACCATTGGTGGGGAAACATCCATGTTGCTCGGATGTCGGGTGTCTCAGCAGCACTGTATGGTCCCGTACCCTCCTCGAACTCAGTTAGTTCTAATAGCACGTCATTCAACTGTACACCCACAACATTTGACAGTTTGTGGATGACCCGATACAATGCACGAAGGACAATTCCATCAGCCCTGAGAGCCGCATTATTCAAGAGATTTGGGTTGAGAAAGGCTCCTGCGTAATGGACATCCGTAAATACCATGTCCCACCTCTTTTCAAAAGTCTCCTCCAAAGTGGTGGCTATATCTAGTCGTAGGTTGAAGGGGGCCTCCCTTAAAGAAAACAGATGGCCTCTCAAATTGTGCATTGTAAGCCATGCCTGATGCATAGCTGGTTTTTTGCCATCAAACACGCGCAATGCCTTCAGCACGTCTTCAATCATGTGCATGTAATTCACAACTTGTTGCCAAAACCCCACATCTTCAACGGTTGACACCATAAGAAATCCAAGGGTTCGTGCTTGTTCCCCATGTTGTCTATTTCGCAGATCATCTACGTAATTATTAACGCGCGCATCGTTTATTAGCAGCACCATGGTCCCTTGAAGAAGTTTGAGTCGGTCTATCATGAGCAAATTACAAGCGAACCGTGTCTTGTTTGGCACTACGAGCTGCAAGTTCAGGCTCAACTCCCGGAAAACCACCATGGTCATGTGATGGTTTCGAATGTAGTAGCACAATCTTCTTGCCCTCTCAATTAAATCTTTAAATTCTGTTATTTTGGCCCAATCTTCCAATAAAAGATCCAAGGCATGTGCCATGCACCCCTGCTTGAATATGTGCATGTACGTTAGAACAATATCGTCCAATGCTCCAAGCATGTTCACTGCATTATCCGTACAAACTTGCGTGACGTGTTTCGGACCCACTTTCTCAATGAACACTTTCATCTGGTCCGCTATGTAGCGCATCGACTTCCTCTGTCCGCTAGTGTCAATGGCCCCTAAAAATACATCACCGGTAGGGCACAACATCATCACATTCATTAACAGCCTCCGGTTGACATCATCCTAGGCATCACTGCATATTGTTACCTCGTAATGCTTCACTGCAAAACCAACTTTGGTTTCGATTTCTTTCTCAACTTGCAACCTCTTATGTTCAATGTACTTAGTCTAGAGTTGACGATAAGAAGGTGGACTATATTCGAACCTTGCCACTGAGGTTGCCCTCACAGCCTCAATGAATGCTGCATTCCTTGCCACATTAAATGGCACATTCGCCTCGTAAAAAAACAATGCCCTCTTCTCGTCCAATTCCTTCTTCTTAGAAATATTCAAAGCATCCCTCATGCGTTGTTGCTGTAATGACCCAGATCTTGTGGAATTCGATGCTGCAAGACTCTCGGACCTTTGTACTGGATGATTTCCTTCGAGGATAGTAGTTCCTTCAGTTTGGTCTCCACCGGGGCCTCCTCCCATCACTTCGTTTTGAGTGGATTGACCTGAACTTGCGATTGGATTTGCTCATGATGAACCACTCGGAATTGGTTCTCCTTCGTACATGTTTTTGAAACTCAATCTTTGCGGAACGAAGTTCGCACAATTTGCAAATCGGTGTCGCACAGCTTGCGGCGCACTACGACAAATTGCCCTCTCGGACTTGGCGCCATATCCGAAGTGAGCAAAAGCGCGCTCACGTTTATAGCTGAATGTCAAGTTGCAAATGGATTGAAGTAGACAAATATATTTAGGCTTGGGGATCCTAGCAAGGTTTGGGATTAAAATGAAGTGGGCCTTCCACGTTATTTTTGATTTCAAGCCAAATGGTCTTTTGAGGGAATGGAAATAACAAAGCGGGATAGGGTTTAGGGTCTAGGGTTTAGGGTCTAGGGTTCAGGATAGTACCCATTCAGATATTAAGCTTGTCCATTTGCATGTTCATGATTGTCATGTTGAGAGTTGAAACTTGAGTTGGAGAGAGTTCAAATTCAGCTTGGAGGGAATTGAGGACTGTCACTTGGAGAGGTTTCCAAGGTCAGGGCGCTGACGCCTAGTGGGGACGCGGACGCATCGGACGGGCGCGGACGCCTTCCTGCGCGGGCGATGACGTCTGGGCGCGGACGGCTCGTCGGAGCGCGGTTTTAGTTTTAGTTTCCCAGTTCAGGAGCTGAACGTGGTGGAGTGGAATTGAGCACCAAGAATTCAAATGGTCATAGGATTCTTCCCTCCCATAGAGAGGGGGGAGGGCATTAATGCAAGGAGCACTTCTTTTGAGGTTGGACAAAATCTAGAGGTCAATGGCTACATTCAAGGATCCAACTACTTCTTGACTTGAAGGACAATCCGTGCAAGCTTGTGGGTTTGGTTTTCGGGCCCCAATTTTACTACTTGCCTTTGCCATGCACTTGAAATTTGAACTTAGTCAAAATTAATATTTAGAAAATAAAATCCGTCATCCTAAAGTAGTAGGTCCAAATTAGCATGAGGAAAATCCCAAAGGAATAGGATTTCTAGTAAAAGACATGATTATTCATTGCCAAATTTTGAGGTGAGGGAATTCTTTTTTTATATTCTTCAAAACATAATCCACTTGGGATGTACTCCTTCGAGTTCACGGCACACAAATCATAACCACCTCTTATTTTTATAGACTTAGTGTGCAAGGCTTTAACCTTTTAGTGACTGGTCTTGATTTCGCTGGCGGGCATATTGTTTAAGGATAACGAATTTTGTGGCCACTGTATAGATGTATTCCTAAATCAAACCGTACAAGTTATTTTCAAATGGGAGATTCTTGACCCTGAACAAAAAATAATTGAACTCATGTAACGGTACAAATTTCTATAAATTAGGTAGGAGTTCCATAACTCAAGCTTTTAAGGGCTAAAATTGAATTTGGGTGAGGGAAACATCATTAAATATTTTTTTGGTCAATTTTCCTCAAAAGACAAGTAAAATAGGCATGTAACCTAACTACCTAAGTCATTTCATATTTTTTCTCACTTTGTGAAATTAGATATAAATTTTTGAAGTTTACAAACTATGTTGCCAAAAATCGCATGGTGGTCCTTCAGGGGTTAATTTTGAGATAAATAGCTACAAAGGATTGAGTTTGAAAAGAAATAGCGGTAGTGTCCATGTGTTTCAAGAACCCCCAAGAAAATGCAGTAGTGGTCAAGTATTCAAGTATCATTAAAATTCATGGATTCGAGTACCAAAACATACTTGTGGCAAGGGATCTAGAAGAGTTTGGGTCTTAGGGATACAATATTAGAGTACAACCAAAATGTTTGGACACAATCCCACTTTGGTCTTTGGTATTGTTTTTTGTCTCAGACTGATATTGAAATTTTGAATAGAAGGATTAGAAGCGTGCAAAAAGAAGACTATTATGTCTATGATAGAAGAACGCGTGGAATTTATTATCGTAACGTATTGACCTTTGCATTTCAAGATTATAAAATATTCGGATAATCAATTTTCTAGGCAACAATTGAATCTTCCGGAGAAGGAAAATGATATGAGCATGATTACATGAATAGTGCTTTTCTCCCCCTCCATTTTTTCGGTCGTGGAATTAAAATGAAATACAATATATGTTTAGTATTTAAGAATGAGAAATAAAAGATTGCCTCAAATTTATAAAAGTATACTGAAACCGAAGGAGTACAAAGCCATCATCAATCAAATTAGATCATAGCAACAAATTATAAATTTGTGTATGCATACCTTTCAAAATGAAATAATTCATAGAACTAAATCAGAAGTATAATGCATGAACCTCCTCAACATCCATAGGCRATTTGTTTTTTACCCTAGACCACTCAGTTCACTCACTTCACTAAAACGAATGATTAGTTGATTAGGGTGGGTAAGATAACCAAGAAACAAGTGTGTGCAAAGAAACGCTAGCGATGACCGAGAATATATATTTTTCATCCCTAATATTGTGTTAGTTTAAATATAAGTAGTTTACTCCCATTTTTCCTTATTGCACTACATTAGCTAATTTTGTTTTTAAATACTCCTCACATTGAAATCTTTATAATCGGAAACTAGATTAAATTTGTAAATGTATTACTCAACAACTTCTTAGTTTAGGAATTATACATGCATGATGCAAAATAATTCAAAAATTGCATATTTGGATTTCATATGCAATAATGAAAAATGTATTACAAAATTGGAAAAGTATGTAGCACGTTTTCCATGATAAAATATGCATTTTCTGGGACTATGTCTAATGTTGTTGGTAGTACACTAGTACTAAAGTAACTTAAATAGCGTTGAATTGCCAAAGTAGCAATTGTATAAACATTGGTAATGATAAGTGCCTAAGTCTATACGCAAAATATGCTTTGGTAACTACTAATTACCACAATACAAAATGCACTCAGTCGATGTTCATTGGATAGTTTGCATGGCCACTGGGTCTAGCCTCGTTGTCGTGTACACCGTGCTCCATGGGAGAATTTTCGCCGGAGCCTAGTTGAAGTCTACGAACCGCAGATCGAGTTGTCCTCGCTGGACCGTCTTCTTCCAAAATGGCCCTCATTATTTGCGATTGCTTGAGGCTTTCCAGAGTTCGGTGTGTCTCCGGGCTGTGATGCTCAAATAGGAAATCGAGCCCGTCATTTCTAAACATTTCTATCCACTCAGATTCCGATAATATAGCAAGTTTCGCGGGGCCAAGCATGTCAGGGTCCTCCCCAATATGATTGCCATTGTCATCAGTGATACGGACTCCATTAACGCCCTACAACCATTGTTTGGGGTGAGGTCTAAATTGAAACTTCTTTTCGGCCTCGTTCCAATGTCCATTGAAGCACTGCAAGAAAAAATTCTGTTGTCCTTGGTTGTGCTTGTCTTTCATCGGAAACAAGTGGTGGCAAGCAGCTTGAATTTGATCTGGGTCTCTCTCCCAACCATGTTCAGTAGAGAGCTGTGTCTTCTGCAACAACGTCATTTGCGATTTCCAGCTCCACACCAAGTCTTTTCCCCAGCTGTTAGGGTGATCGGGGGCATTTGTTCTATTGTATTCCCAATGTAGTGGCATGTATGGAATCAAGCCAAACAACTCGTACAAGCCCTCGTGAAATGGAGCTTTGCACATTGCGCACCGACGACGGACAATCATGGAACTGATGAGGCAAAATGGATGGTACAAGTGGTTGCACGTGCCCAACTGCATTCCACCTTCAGGGCCAAATGGATTCATACAAATGGGACAGGTGGTCCCATCTTCCACAAAACTTGAAGGATTTGGCCACTCTAACAACGCCTTGCCTTTGTAGTCGACTTGTTATCCGACCTAATTTTTGTAATCCCAATTGTATTGGGACCAATCAATGATTGATTTTCCACTATCGAGCTCAGTGGTTACCATGTTGAAATCAAAAAGATCATTCACAAGGGCCCAAGAAGTCAAGCCAAACACCCTTTCCTGATTGTGCTGAATGTAGCCGTGGTCCATTTTCTTGAACTCTGCCACTAATTGTTGTGTTTTGTCGACGCTGAACACGCATGCCAACTTCCATTAGTAGTACTGCTCCACTAAGGCATGCAATCGACTTTGTAATTTCTCTTTCTCGGCTCGCAAGTCGTTCAACTCAGAGCTGTCGTTTGTAACCATGCCTGTAACTTCGGATTGCATTGGTACATTGCCACTGGCGAATACTTCCCCTACAAAGCTTGGCCCTTCTTCCGTAGACATGGAAAGAACACCGTGCACATCTTGCACCGGAATCTGAGAATCGCAWRRAGGTCTTTGTGCATGTCCTCGTGGATCTTGACCTTCATTCATCATCTGTGCTGCTTGTAGATCTCCCCGAAGCTGCTCTATGTCACGTGCTTGCTGAGCAATTTTTTTGTCCTTTTCCGTGATTTCTTCCCTGAACTTGCACACATCTTCATACATAAAATGCAGTTCACCATTTTTGGCTTCTAATTGCATCCTCAAGCTTTGTATGGTGTTTGCAGCAACCATGACATCAACAATTCCAATTGTTGGTTCATCAGGTCCTTCAAATTGCGCCTGAACTACTCCAACCACTGGTTCCTCAACGCCATGGAATTGTACATCAGCACCTTGCTCCGCAAGATCTCCAAACAGTGCACGTTCAGCCATCCGCTTTTGTGCATGTTGTTGTCTTCTTTGAGTTAATACTATTGGTGTATGAGATCCATCAAAGTTGTCATCCGTAGATGAGTCTTGTGTTTCATACGTGTCTGGCGCCTCAATACGTGTGCAGAACCTGCCCAGACCTCCTTCGGGATACCTCAAAAAAACCCTTGCAATTATTCCATTTGCTGGTGTTGGTATTTTGATAACAGATGGCGTGCCCTTCACGGTGGACCAATCCACTCGCTTGTTCAATCTCACTTCCGCATGCACACCCCATGCAATGAAAAGGGGTATTTCATTTCTTTTTACGCTGGCCAGGTCGTACAACATCTGATATATTTCGATGCATCATTGTTTGAAGGCCTCATCGATGTAGTATTTCAAATTTGCTTTATTGAAATGTCGGTGGTAGTTGTGGCGCTCTTCCAGGAAGGCCTTGCCAATGTGGCACCATTTGATGTAATTGGAGCAAGCCTCTAAACTCCACGGGTCAGGCACTTCATTCCAATCCTTGAATGCAAGTTTCTGAAGGTTTCGAAGCACATGTAATCTCTTCTTCTGTTTATTTCCTGGCCTTAGTTTGGTTTGGTCTCGTTCTCGTTTGTTAGTTCCCGGTGCTGTCGCCATCGTTGAAAAATCGGGCAAGGCGTGGACGTAAAAAAGCACCCTGCACAACGCCAACGTCCAGCTCAATGAAAAAGTGGAAGATTTGGAATATGCAGGGCGAGGACTGGTGGGGCGTGGACGGCCTTATATAGGGCCGGGGCACCAACTGCTGGGGCGCAGACGTATACGATTTCGGACCCGTCCGCGCCCCACCACGACCGGTCCGCGCCCCAATGAAAGTGTCCGTGCCCTAAACAGCCGTCCATAGCCTCATTTTCAGCGTGGACTGCCAATGTGGAACCCACAAGTTTTTGCATTTTTTCAGTAATGCTAAGCACCTGGGCTGTCCGGACCGTCCGCTTGTCCGGTCCGCCTTGCTCGTCCGTCCGTCCCGTCCGATCACTCCGACCCGTCCGTTATGACAACCCTGTGTTCAAGCTGATCATACAAGACAAAACACTCTCACAATTGAAGGTAAAACTAGTACTTACACTGATGGTTTCAGATTAACATCAAGGGAAGTACAAATAGATAATCAAAATGCTAGGATGGAATGGGAGGGCAACAAGCTGCTCGCCCATTGAAAACCAAAAACCAAAATAGAAAACCAACCATCCGGAAACCCAAGTGGCCAATGAAATGATCCGCTGAGAATCCTGAGATCCTCGGAGGATCAAACTAACAACCTAAAAATGAAAACCTGGATTTGGGCCCAAGCTTGGAAACCGGTTCCGGTTTCAACACACAATCTAGAACTAATCCGATACTAAAACTAACCACTAACTAACCCTTCTTTGTTTTTTTTGACGCACTTCCGATGTGAATAGATGGAGCCCTGACTGTACTCTTAACCGGAGTTGTTTCCAGCGTCAACCCAAGAGTTGTCCTCGTCGTTGCCCCGGTCTGAATTTTCCGATTCATAGGTGGCGAGGTGTTGTCCACATCCGTATCGTTGCCACTCTCAAACTCCTCCTCCTCTGACTCATTGAGGATCTTGGTGTCATCATCCTCTTTCTTTTCATCAAAGGAAAGCTCAATCTGGACCGTTAGTTTTGGCCTCTCCCAATCTGGCAATTCCTCCATCTCGAAGTCTTCTAGATGACTCTTTGCTGGATTCTGCTTTCCTAGTCGCTCAAACAAATCCGTCTTGGTAGGCTCGGCCGGTTCTTTAAAATGGCTGCTCTGGCTCAAACTACCACCTACAAGGCGGATCAGAAGAATACTTACAGATAAAGCCTACATCCACTTCCCCTTCTGTTTCCGGTCGGGCTCGACACTCGCTCTTGAGCTTGCCCAACCAGGTGTGGGCTCCCTTTTTTCTATCGCATGGGACAAAAGGTCTATAAACCCTTGTGTCTCCATGCCTTGTGCCTTCCGTTGTAGAGTTTGCTGCTGGACAACTGTCGTTCCGGCGGTGGTATGGACTTTCGGAACTTCCGGAAAGTCGGAAAAGTCCATCGATCTGTTGGAGTCCATCACTCCATCCGGTCCAACAGCTGGCACATTTCCGTCGAGGTCAGCTCCATCCGGGAAGAAAAGTCAACCATGATGGTGAAAACGTTGGATGCGGTCATCGGGGATTCTTTGATGAGCTTGGAGTTGAATAGCGTGGCCCAATTAATGGTCTCCGCTGGTTCCGCCACCAGCCGGTTCAACCCTTTCACCAAATGCATAGCCTCCTTCTCCCTCTTCTTGGACGCTGACATCTCCTCTTTCAGCTAGTTGACCCGGCTCTCGATCTCTTCCGCCTCCTTCCAGATCTGCTCAATCTCTTGGTCCCGCACTTATAAGTTGTAACAGTTCCAGAGATGGTTTGTTCCGGATGGCTTGCATCAACTCGCTTGGATTGCAGCCCAGCTCAGTCGTCGCCTTATTGACTATCTTTGCGTACGTGATGATGTAATTGTTGGCCTTTTCCACCCACTGAGTTCCGGTCTCACAGAACTGGTCTAACCGGGTCGGAGCTGTGGTTCGTTCCGTAACTTTTTCTGGACTATTTTCCGACAAGGCCTTCCTGGATTTCGGATCGGTGGATTACCATTTCTTCTGCTTCCGCTTGTTTTTTAGCGGTTCAACTGGTTCGATCTCTTCTTCGTCCCATCCGAGTTGCTCCTTCTTGAGTTCTGTCTGCAGCCCGTACTTGAGGATTGCACATCCGGTGTCATACTCCACTACCACTTCTGGCTTCAGTACCTTGTGCTGATGGTACATGTGGAACAAATAGGTGCTGATGGTACTTTGTTTCGCCTTTCCTACATGATCCTCCAGCTTACTTACAACCCCAAAGATGACTTTCCCCCAATGAACTGCTTTCTCTTCCATAGCCCCAAAGATGGTATTTGCCACCATAACCGTAACCCGGGTTGGCTTATCCGGATACAAGATTGGGATCAAGAACTCCTGGACCCATCTGTGTCTTATAGTCGCATAGTCTGCAATGGCAAAGCCTTCTTTCGAGTGGTCTGGATTGGAAAACTTTCCGACGGAATACTTATCCGTCCGGGAAGCTAGTCCACCGCCTTGCTTTGGAAATCCGTAAACCTTCGCCCACGCTTCTTCCGTTCAGGCCTCCCTTCTAGCCTTGACGATCCGCTCATACTGATTCGGAGCACCGGATACCAATTCTTGAATCATCTCCTTGTTCTTCAAGCTCCATGGTCGACGAATCAATTTGAGGCAGCCCATCCTTTCCAGGTCCTCTTCCAGCAGCTTCCACTCGCTGTTGTCCTCCGGATAGGTAAAAGAAACCATACGGGCCGCAACCGGATTCCGTCGTTGACTACCTTCCGCCATGGAATACCCTAACAGTGTGGGCCGGATCCGTGTGGATTCACCAACCCCATCGTTGCAATCACTATTTCACCACTCTTTCTCTCAACTAACACGAGCGCAGAAGTAAACTCCGCAGAGAAAAAGAGAAGTGACGGAACCCAAGGTTCGCTTAAGTACCCGTTAGTCCGGCAACGGTCCTGAAACTAGCCATTAATCCATAACGGTGACCTAGATTTGTAGGTCAAGCCTATAAATCATAGGTATGTGAAATCCGTCTTTCTCCGGATTTCCGGACCCAAATTGGATCCGTAAAATAACTAGTCAACTAAAAATAGAAACTTAGTTAGGTTCTCTTCAACTTCAAAGTTTTGTCAACACCACATTTGGGTGCCTTAGGCATTTAGGGGTTAAGAGTGCACCCAGAAATATTGTGATCGAATAGGAGGCTTTCCTCTCTTTGCGAAAGCTTGTTCAACCATTCCTCGTGGAATCATTGTCTAGAAAAAAAAATTGAAATCAACAACTCAGAGAGAAAGCAAACCAAGCGTGGATCACATGCACTTGGGGGTGCAAAAATAGATAGAGACATGCTCGTGAAAATTGTTTGTCAAATTGAATCTGAAAATTAGGTGCCTTGGAAGGGAACGGGGTAAGAGCCGGTTGCCATTGGGCAAACAAAGGTCTGGCCGCCTCCGAGGTCGAGGTCCGGAGCGGGGTGCCCTCCATGCAGAGCCGGATTACAGCTCCGGACCATGAGACCGGGCCCCTTAGAGACTGTAGCTCACTCTCAAATTGGAGGGTCCGAYCCCTCCAGAACCGCATTCCCGGTTTGCGCGGGGCAGCGTAGAGGGCCGGCCGGACCTCTGGTTGGAAGCTCCGGGGTGGCGGCCTGATGGCAACCGGCTCTAAGGTAAGTCACTGGGTGTGGTCCATGAACTGTCCTTGCCGACTCTGAAAGCACAGTTCTCATTACGTGCTTTCTCAAAAAATTATGTGCATTCTCAAAGGGCAGGTTACCCCGTGTAATCCCTTTGAAAGAAGCGATCACAATTTACTCGGAATGCATTGCATTCCCATTCCTTCTAGCTATAGGTTTTGATCATCATTCTCTGCTGGCTTCCGCTTGTCTTGTCCAATCTCCCTAACCTTGTTATGACTACTTCCTCAGTGTAATCCGAGAAAATCACCATTGTTCTACTTATTGCCCTTCAACGCACTTGGTTACAGATGTAAATTACTTTGTGTACCTTTCGCAACTACTATAGTATTGTTGCTGCATCTTTTTGAATGCCAGTCCACCATTGCACCTTATTTGTTGCTTCTGCTTTGCCAACTACTTATCACTTTTGCTCTGAAATTTGWCTTTCTAAAATTGTATTTGTTGGTGTTCATTTGGGGTCAGTTGCTCCTGGTGTTTCTCGTCTTTGTTGCCATTGTTACCATCCTTCTCGGTTCATTCTTGTCATCCACATTGACATCTACACAGAGGTGCCATATTGCATTCTCATCTTTGTTAGGTCTAAAGTATATATCACCCTAAACCCTAAACCATACAAACTGAACTAAACAAATTTGCACGCAGAGACCATTATATCTAATGACATCAATCTCTCCAAGTCACGGTGTGTAGCAGAATCACAACATTCCATGACATCCCACCTTTTCCATTCTCTAACATCTTCAAATGCTACACTTCCACCCTCAATATGATACTTGGGCCAATCACAACCATTTCAGTGATACGCGGGAATGTAAAGTCACATCATTTCAGAGTCCTCTTGCGTAGTGTGGGGCGTGTTCATCTAAAAGGGATTCCACATTGGGGAGACCCACAAACGTAATCTGGYGCATCTCCCCTAGCACCACTTAGTAGTAATAAAAATGCCCAACAGTACATTTCGGGGGAGGGGGGCTAGTAATCTACGCTCTCTTCCTCTAAGGTTGCAGGGGGTACACCCCATTTGAAAGGGTACAATGCTGCACTATAACCTGACCACCAACCTCAGACTAAMATGTATACAGATCACATACTAAATTTCTGTGAGCAGTATGCTCGATCCTCAGTCAGACGTTGGTATCAGTCGCCTCCAATCTTCGTCACCGAAATGAAACGATACATAAAGTTACGAGTCTTTGAAACTCTTGACAATACCTTGTTGTTGCCACTGCCCAGTGAAATTYGACTGCCAAAGTCTAACGGTACCATCAGTACCAGAAGTAGCTAATGTCATGCCAGTCATGTCCCAGTCCATGTGAAATACCTGTCATGGATACAGACAATCTCAACATCCATCACTTAGCCCAAAAAACTTAAAACAACATAAAATCTAAGATAACTTCATCTACAGTTTCTGCGCTTATCAATTGAAAGGACTAAATAGCTTCAAAAATCGTGTCAATAATACCAAGTTAGTGAGCTTCGGTGTGAATCTACAACAGTGTGCATCGCTTCCCTTAATATAAGAGAAAAAACGAAACGCATCTGAAGTTCAGGCAAGAACCTCTCCACTGTGCTCCGTAAGGCGAGCTGACCGTGTCAGCACTAGTCTTCCCTGAGAATCCAAAGGGAACTCGAGTCTCCAGATTGAAACTGATTTTCCGGAAGCTACGGCGATCAGCTCAAACGGCCTGCGCTCAGGAATGGAAGACGGGGACATTTTAATCGTCTCAATTGTAAAACACAAAAGATTCGCCAGATGAAGGGAGTCCTCGAAGAACTAGAGGAAGGCAACCTAGCTTTCTCAAATCCAAGGTCCCAAAGAACAATCAAGAGAACCATCAAAAGAAACAAATTGTCACCTGCCCACGTTCGGTGCCCAAGAAATGTGATGAACWGGCTCGGGTTTCTCGTGTGACTCTCGCAGTTCGGCTATCATCTGCCAACGTTGATATGCCTCCGTGAATTCCCAAACCTGACGATTAACCAAATTGCCGTCCACCAATAAGGTCYATGGGTTCATACTTAAATGATCAACCGTGAACCAAAAAATTTCAAAAGGAATTCCCTATCTTGATCTGCTGCTCTCCTCTTACCTTGGTAGTGCTAAAGTGTTGAGAAGAGGTGCAATAGCCCAGGGCAAACACCGGCCTCTGGACGGARTTTACTGGAGGCCTCCAGGAGATGGAAGCGGAGGTGCATGTAATCCGACCAGTGCCCTCTTTTAAATTAGCTACATTCGGGAATTCGGCCTGTGTGACATGACGAATTGCAAAAAGTTTACAATCCCGGGAGCTCCGTCTCTAACCAAACTGTAAATAATTTTAAATCAGCGGTCAGGCAGATAATAACCCAAACCATTAGAGCCTGATATAGCTGCAAAGAACTCCATTATTCTCATCATCAAAACCATTGCACACTTAAACCCTAAACTAGAAAGCCTAAACCCGAAATCCAAATCCCWAAGGCAATGCAAATCTTTTTAAGGAACGATACGTCAAGGCACTAAGCGGCAGTGATACCACAAAACTATGCTTGAAACAGAGCATGAGAGATCGTGCACCRTACGCCTAAGGTAAGGGTTTAGAAAAACGAAGTAKTCAGAAAGCAGAAAACAACAGTCCAGCCACATAGTAACCCCGCTACATCATCTGGAAACGACTGAAATAAAAGAAGCAAACCTGCAATTGCCATTTCCTCAGCTCCAATGAACTCGCAGTCTCGTAGATCTTAATGTATCCATCTGCTCCAGCTATGACCTGTGGCAAAGTGCGAATGAACTGATCAGAATGCTCCATACTGAAAATCCCCACCATATTTTCAGCAAGCGAAACACGCATGCTTGATGATGAATTGTGTAGTAAGAGAACCTAGAGCATAGCTAGTTAGTGGATGTAGGAATGGGGGAAACTGGGGCCAGAGCAGCATGTGATAAAACCCAACAGTTGTGGGTAACAGCATGATGAGCCCTTGTATACCGCTCAATGAAGAGGGGAACGATGCTTACAATCTTCAGTCCAGAGAGGCAGTTTCCAAACTCAAGGTCCAGAACAGGGGTTTGCTTATCCTGAAGCTGGCACACCAATGTCCACTCGTTTCCGGCGTCCTCTGCACGAGACAGCAGTCGCTTCGAGGGCATAAGAAGTGGGGTCAATAAAATCGAAAAGCCCTAAAGATTCGTAGGTGGAAAACCAAGGAAGGGCACTTACTGCAGCACAGCTCTTCCCACAGAGAGACGCATCCATCGACGGTGCAGGAGGCCAGCAAGAAGCCGAATTCGGGAGGAGCCCAGACAACTTTGAGGATGGAAGCAAAGTGAGCCTGCCATTGAGTAGTAGGAGAGGCATGTGGAGGGTCCCAGAGCTGAAGGGTACCGTCGTGCAAGGCAACAGCGAGGCGGCCTGTGGAGTTCCAAGCCGTGTGAGACGCAGCAGGTGGCAACACAAGCATGCTGCCGGGGTAGCTGGAGTGCTTCGGCATGACTCAATGCACCTGTGAACGCAATAAAACCTTCAAAATCAGCGAAGCAGAACCTAGACACCGAAACCTAATGCATAAGACCCAAGGTATACCGGTATTCACAGAAACATACTACTACGTTAAAACATATTTTTATCTATTCGTAATATTTTAATGTTTTCATCTATTCGTAATATTTTAATGTTTTCATCTATTCGCAGTCCTTTCAGTTCACAACGTACCAATTGAGAGGCGCCGGTGCCGCTGTTCATCAGCTCCATGTGAGGAAGCAAGCGGAGTCACGCAGTGCCTGCAGGCGTCACTTGAGAGACCGAGAGCAATAGGCCTGGGAGTACTGTGATCTAGGGTTTGCATGAATGCCTTGATAACCTTCCCTGTTCCCTGGGGCCTTCTTCGGGAAGCAGCTTGACAAATTTGATACCCAGTCAGGGGCCCTTTTGCTCGAGAGAGGGGCAGAGGATTTCGTGGCACAATCAATAACTTACCTTATTAACCCCTGAATGCCCAAGGCACCAAAATGTGGTGTCGACAAAACTTTGAAGATGAAGAAAACCTAACTAAGTTGCTATTTTTTGTAGTTTGTATTTTTGGTAGAAGTCTATTCAAGTCTATTTTTAGCATCAAAAATCCGATCTGGAAAATAAATGACTATGATTTTTCTACTCAAGATTTTGTGTAGGGATACCGTGTGTAATTTTGACTTTTCCTAGTGTTGAGGGCTCTTGGAAATGAGCCTCAAATACACTAGATCTTGGAGACAAAATCGCATAAGAAATTCATTTAAGAAAAATATAGAGTAGATTTTGAGAAGCTATAAATTGATTGGAATGGATGTTGGGCCCTATATCCTCATATATATTGATTGATGATAGTTTTAGATTCACCACACAAAAAGTGGGTTGAATTTTTTTGTGGTTTTGACCCCTCTTGGTTAAACATTATAATCTTTCAACCCATAAGTGATATTGTGGTGTTTTCTTTTCCAATGTGATCTCGAACATGTCTACTTTAAAGTTGTACGATTACAATTCAAAAAAATTGATATTCTGTGCAAGTTATCAAAATCTTTTTTTTGTTCAACTTGAAACAAATTTCTAGACTTTGAAAACAAGCCCTGGGCATTTCTAAGGGGTTAGAATCTATATGCCCTTACATTAAATTTGTTTGTTTGTTTTGTTTTGTTTGTTTGGTGAGATCTTTGGAACCATGCATCTATGAATCATGTTTTCAGAACCATCAAAAAGCTCTTTGCAAGGAGGGTGCATAAGCTTTGTTTTGTGGCGTTTGGACCTACAATGTGAAAGTTATTAAATTTTGAAGTTTTTCTAAATTAAAAATTACTTCTACTTTTATTTTGTTGTGGCAACAATACAAGGCACACTAGTCCATACATTAACTTGAGCATAATTAACCAGTGAAGGACCAAGGCCATTTTTCTATTAAAACCACCCAAAATTGCTATTTCTATTGCAATCACCGAAGAAAACAAAAAAAAATTCTTAAAAATCTAACCATAGGAACTTGTAATTAAATTTTTTGAGATCATGTGGTAAAACTTTCATCAACTTTGACCCTATAGATTGGAAGATATGAGCATTCAAAGTTGGGGAAAAAAGCTTTTTTGAATTGCGGTCTGCAATTTCAAATGACTTTGACCACCATTTGTAGAAATTTTTTGCACGACAGTTTTTGAATTTCAATTTTTTTGTGTTAAAAAATTGAGTTCAGAGTCCAGGATAAAAAAATTCAAAATAAAAACTTCATTTCCATTCTTTAAGAAATTGTTAAGTATAAGTAGGTCCAACATTGTATGGAAAACTAAATGGTTAATAGCTCTAAGGTGGTATTGAAACACAATAAATCCAATAGTGAGATTGTTTTAGCAAGTTAACTTAACCTTGTCCAAAACTATTTTTGAAAAATTGTGAAAATTGCATTTGGAAATGAATCCTATAAGTTATTTTTTTAAAAAGATGCTTAGATTGCTTGAAAAACAAGATTGTCCGTAACTTTCTCATTACTTGTCCCAATAGAATGAATCAAAGCTTCATGTGTAGACAAAAATATATCATTTTAGAAAACAAATTTAAAACATTAAATTATGAATTTTTGCAAAAAAAAATTTGTTGCCCTCTTAGTTCGGTTTTGGGGTTTTTGTGGTATAACTTTTACTACCGGGCACCAATTGAAATACAAATTATATTCCTACAAAGCTTATCAGTTTCTACATTTTATGAGAAAACTTCAAAAAGTTTCACCAAAAATTGAGGTCATGGAAATGTGCCCAAAATCCATTTTGTCCATCGTGGGGACAATGGTCCTTCAAGGGTTAAGATATTAAGTTGTTTGTTTTATTTGTTCTGGTGAAATCTTCTACACCGTGTGTCCTCCAGTGATATTATTTCTATTGTTTCAAAATATACTTAGCAGACAGGGTGCACAGGCTTTATTTCTTGGCGTTCTGACTCATGGGAGAAAAAACATTGAATTTCTAAGTTTTTGTGAATTGAAAAATTAGAGAATTGTTTTCATTTTATTTTATTATATTGTGGCAACAATACATGGCACATTTATATGTGTGTATATATATACATATATATATATACACACATATACATAAAATTATCTTAAGATTTTTGTTATATTTTGGTATTATATTTGTTTTGTTTGTTGTTTGTTATTGATAGTGAAATCTCCAAAATCCTGCATCTTCCAATTTTACTCATGGCCTTTGTTTTGTAGCATTTAGACATACCACAATAAAGATATTAGGTTTCATAATTTCAAAATTACTTTAATTTTAATTTTATATTATAATTAGGCAACATCACAATGCACACTTGTCCATGCCTTAAGTTAGATTGTTTTTTTTGTTTGTTTTTTTTGTTTGTTTGTTTTTTTTGTTTGTTTGTTTGTTTTTGTTTGTTTTTGTTTGTTTTTGTCATGGTGAGATCTCTTGGATTGTGGATTTCTTGATTGCATTTATGGTATTGTTGGACTTTTTTTGCATAGAGAGATGCACGGGCTTTGATTCATGACATTTTAACTCATGGTAGAAAAGTTATTGAATTTCAAAGTATTTATAAATCAGAAAACTAGAAAATTGCTTCTATTTTTTTATTATATTGTGGCAATGGCACATGATATATTGGTCCAAACATTAAAGTAGTTTTTTTTTTTGGTTTATTTTGTTTATTTTATTTATTCGTTATGGTGAGATTTCCTAGATTGTGTGTCCGTTGTTTTGTGGCATTTGGACATATAATGTGAAAGTTAAGTATTTTTTAGTTATTTTTAAATCTTAAATTATCCCAAATCATATATCTCGTGGACTGTGTGCCACTCCATCACATTCTTTGTATAATTAGAAATCTCTTTGTAAAGAGGGGTGTATAGACTTTGTTTCGTGGTGTTTAAACATATGGTATGAAAGGTATAAATTTTTGGATCTTAAATTATCCAAAATTATGGATCTCTTAAACTGTACATCCAGGCGCATTCAAGTTATTGCAAGAAATCCTTTTGCATGGAGAGGTGCATAAACCTTGTTTTGTGGCATTTGAATGTGTAATGTAAAAATTAGGGATTTCAAAGTTATTTTGAATCAAAAATTGAATTATCTTTTACACTAGGAATATGGAATTTCATTATCTTTTATCTTTGGCCAATGATATAGGGCTACGATAGTAGGTATTTAGATACAGCTATTGGATTAGTGGGATTAGGGTTTGGGTCCTCTTAAACACTTCAAGGTTTAACAACTTTTTGACAATGGAACACTAGTAGAAAAATATATTCTAAATGATTGTCCATAGTGATCCGAAAGTGTCCACAATGACTCATTTGTGGACAATTTTCAATCATTAAGGAAAATAATTTATAGACTATTTTCTATTGGTAAAAGTTTTCTATGAATTTTCCTACTTTCATTGGTACTTTTTTGTATATATATGTTTTTGAATTTTTTTTATTCTAACTATATAAAAGTAAAGAATAATTTATCTAGTATGTATAAAATTAATTGTGAAAATATTAACGGTTGGATTTCTAGATTATCATAATTTTGGATAATCAACTTTATTGGCAAATAGCATATCCTTTTGGGAAGATAAATTATAAAAGATGAAAAATGCTTTTTTACCACAAATCCAGAACTTCGAAATTCAAACATGCGTTAAAAACTAAAAAGTTCAGGGTTCTATCGAGTGCGTGAGTTACCCCGACCCCACTTGCACCCGCCAAGAAGGCATGAATGTAGGTACATTGTCAAGCTTTTTCTAATTGAATAGAAAAGCGATACAGCTGGTGGGCCGGGAATTTTGCTTGCTGTTCATTCGGACCGTTTGAACATCCCGCCAAGGTTCTCCCTCCGAAGTTCTCCCGCCTCGATTTCGATCCTCATTGTCTTGCTGCCGGTGCTCAAGCGTCGCTTCTCTTTCATGGACTGCTATTTCTGATGCGTACTTGAACTTGATGCATTTTGGTTTTTCGTTTTCTTGCTTGGCAAATATAGCAGTGCGTATCGTTCCCCTTTCCTTTCTTGATCTTACTTTCGGAGTCGACCTGATTGTCTTCACTGGATATCTTGGCTGCCCAAGGTTAGATTTCTGAGGGCCTCAGCATTCGCGTTCAGGGTATGTGGCTGCTTTGCTCAAACTCTCATGGTCATTGTTTCTTGCATAATAGTTCCTTCACAGATCCGTCACATTTGCGTTGTATATTTCGAATTATCTTGTACATTGTATGTGTTTTGTCCGTAACGTCTCTGCCTTGTAAATGCATCCATAGGAAAATTTATGTACGCTATGGTGACTGCTAATTTGTTTGCTAATTTATTGTCTCGGAGACCACAAGTTTTTTTTCTTCCTATTGTTTGGTTGACGATGAGTTGATGTGGTTGCTACGCTGATGTTGACCGTCGTCGAGACCTCCCCGAATGATATGCCTGTGAAACAATTCCCGAAAATTGCGCCGAAAATTCCGGAAAACAATGTCTGAGAAGTCATTCTTGGGTTAGCTAGACAAACACAAGAAATCGATTCAAGTCGATGCGACTTGATCTAAAAATATTTAATCGTCAGTGAAAGTCTCTGAGAGCACGCTACAAAACATTTCAAGTCGATGCGACTTGATCTCAAAATATTTAATTGTTAGCGACAGTCTCTAATAGCACGCTACAAAACATTTCAAGTCAATGCGACTTGATCTGCAAATAAGTAATCGTTAGAGGCGGACACTGGCCTCGGAAGACTGAAAGATTATTACAGTCCTCATTCAAGTCGTGTCTACCTGAACTGCCTAGTCAAATGTGTTTCGACTCCTGGTAACACGAAATTAATTCACAATATCGAAATTATTGTCACTATTTTTTGGCGCCATGCTTTATCAAGCACAGCTCTCGATAACAAATGGTGGACAAGAAAGCCAAACAATTAATTTGAATTACTAAAGATTGAGAAGTTTCTATGTATGTACTTCAAGTCGACTCGACTGCACTATAAGAAACCTGCGTTTTTTACTACGTTTTTGCTTAAACACGTGACGTTCAAAAAAACGTGTGCCTGTTTTAAATGACATCCTGTGTTTTCTGAAAAACGCGTGCCGGATTTTACGATCTCGGATGATGTCCAAGCTAACAAGTCAAGAAAAGGGTACAAACGTGTTGTTGTCACTAGCAATGTCACGTGTTGTCAATGACGTCAAACACAACATTACATGGAATTTTTGGTGACGTTAAAAAAAACGCAGGATGGCCACGTCAGCGGACTTCTTCCCAGCGACTGCGGGCAGCGTCACTGGATTTAGGGAGGACGCTGCTCGAAAGGAAATTGCTGCAAAAAGGGGCAGCTGCTCCTACAAGCATCATAAACTTCCTTTGAAGGGATGTGGAATGGGAGTTGGTGCGCATAAATTTCTCATGTGGTTCGTGTGCTTTTTAAAATATTGTAGTGAAGAACAGATATTGCCCAAAAACATTATGCACCAATTAATAAATTATGACTTGAACCCAACTAAGACACTTTAAAAAAGGCAGTTTTTGGAGAATATAATTTATAAAAAGATGAATGAAGGATTTTTACCCCTAAAAAAAGTTTATTTGGAATCCAAAGAAAATTTTGTATTTTTTTATTTGAAAATTTGAAAAATAAGAAACTCTCTCAAATTTGTACACATTTTCAAACATGAAGAGTAGAGAGTCAAAACCAACCAAGGCAACCATATTGGATTCTACAAATTTCATAAAAATTTATATATGCATAAATTTTTGAAATTCAAAATTGATATTACTATCATATTATTTGGAACATCTTAAAAAATTTTGAAATCATTCTAATCACTTTTTTATGTTAATTACACTAGATTAAGTCTTTTATTTTAAAAATTGTTGAAAATAAAATTTGAACTTATTTTTTCAAAACTTGTTTGTTTATGTGCATTAAAGAATGAAAACATCTACAAACAAGCCCCTAACCAACTAGGAAGTGTTAACCAAAAAACGGGGAGTGAGGAACAAAAATGGGGAATGCAAAACATAAATCGGGAGTGAAGATAAAAACGGGGAGTGCAAAAAAGAAATGGGGAATGGGAATGCAAAACAAAAATGGGGAGTGGGAAAATAATCGGAAAGTGTGGAACAAAATGAAGAATGCGAAAAGAAAATGGAAAGTGTGACCTAAAGTTGGGCAGTGGGGGAGAAAAAAAGTTTAGGGGGAAAAAAAATGGGAAGTGTGAACCAAAAATGGGGAGTAGAGAAAGCAATGGGGAATTAGATGCCTTTTGCCCAAAAACGTTTTTTTTTCTTTTAACAAAATTATATTATTCTTACTTATATTTTGGAAGACCTTCAAGCATTTCACATATGAATGGGTGAGTTTATTATGGTTCGTGGTTTATGTTCGAACAAAAAAAGATTGAGGAGTGTGAAATTGTGGGCAAGAACATAACATTGTAGTGATAGTTTGCAGAAAACACTCATGTTTGGTTACAACAAAATTGTTCATGTGACATTCATGATCAATTTAGACACCCATATTTTTTTAGAGAACGGAGAAATATTAGATGTCAAATTGTTGATTTGTTTTCTCATCTTATGTTTTTGAACCCCTAAATGGTTTTGATTATGTTTTCATCATAAACATTCCAAAACCTACCATTTCTAATACAAGTACTAAATTTTAGAGAAAAAAAAAGCATTTTTTGACATATGTAACCGTAGGATCTTGTAGTAAGCTGGTTTGAAAATATGTGGAAAAAATTTCAGAATTTTCCACCATGTAAATTGCAAGATATTAGCATTTGACTTGACAAAAATCATTTTTTTGTCACTGCGAAAAACCGGGCAAGTGCACTTCACAAGGTCACATTTGTATGAAAAAATGTCCAAAATGTTGGTCATTCATGGAGGCAAGTTAGTTACATACTTGAAAAATCTCAAATCATTTGGAATTGTACAACATATAGGAAACAAATAGTAAGTAGAAAGAAGTAGAAGTTGACTCTAAATTTTAAATTTTAAACAATTTATTTATGGAAATGAAAAATTCCAATCCCAATAATTAAAATKTTGTAATAAAAAATTTACACCTATGGTTTTTAATTTTTTCCAAAAATATTAAAAATTGAATGAAATAATGGATTTCAAACTTTTTTGCAAAGTACAGATTCTATAACTACCCTCAAACTAAATTTTAGCATTGTTTCGTAGATGTTAATTAAGACATTAAACGAGACATGAATTGAAATGTCAACTCAAACATGCACATGTTTTTTGCAACATCTACCAAGACATCCAGATAGACAGGATCTAAATCCTAATGCACCAAGCATATCCCAATATCCCATATGGTTTGTCTTTCCTCCTACCATCCTACTTGTATAAATTTTAGATGGTTTCTCATATAAATATACTTACAATTAAATGAGCTTATATGCCAATTATCATATGTAATGTATGATGTATTGTATATAATGTATTTTATACGATATATTGTATATAATGTATGGTGTATTTTGAATGGTGTATTGTATATAATGTATAATGTACATTGTATGATGTATTTTGAATGATGTATTGTATAAAATATATGGTGTATGATGTATTTTGAATGGTGTATTGTATATAATGTATGGTATGTAGTGTATGATGTATTTTGAATGGTGTATAATGTCATTGAAAACAACCCATTAATATTTTTGCAAATGAACCACTACATCTCGCATGACAAGATGACGTTTGTTTTGATGTCCCAAGTAACACTGTGACGTTGTATACGACGTCACGGAAAACAAGCCTCCGGAGCCTGAACCCTCATAAGACTACACACGTGGCGTCTGACGTGGAAGTGTCACATCATATTTTTTGAGGTCCACGTCAGTAATTTAAAGGGGTCCATGTCACTACCTCGGGTAGAAAGGGGTAGGCCCAAAAAATATCCGCGTGGCAAGACCTGCCCTAAAAAAAGTTGAGTTGGCAACATGGACCCCTCCACATGGCACACTTAGAGAAGTTTACAAGACCCTGATTTCTAGTGACATCACGAGAAATTTGTGATGTTTTCAGTGACATCAAAAAAAATTTGGCATGTTTACACGTCAGAAAAGAAAACGGATTTTGGCCGACATCACTGGTAAGGTCAAAGCTGTTAAAAAACACACATAGACATGTTTTTTTTGACGTCACCAAAATCACTGTTTTCTTATAGTGCTGAAACTGCGAAATGGGTAATTCTTGTCATATAAGCAAACCTCCAGATGGCTGGCCAAATGAAACTGAAGTTGATATATACGATATTTGTTTTCTGCCGTTCATCTCTACTGGAGCTTCAGGTCAACTCGACTTGAAATTTGTATGAATTTGTTCCCGGAATGATATGAATAACTAGTCAAGACTGGATCGTTGTCAATTTTTTTTCAGATTTCTTTTGTAGGGTTGCATCAGTGTTGTAACATTGCAAAGTAATTGCCGCTCTGAGTTTGTTAGTGTGCATGGTCTCCCTCAATATTTTATGGATTCCATGTGCTGATGGCAATTTTTGAACTACCTTCGATTTATGCGTTGAATTCCACAGTGGCGTAGTTTAATATTGTTAGATTTTCCAGTCAAGTCGAATCGACTTGATCCAATCCTTTACATAGGTCTGAATCGTGATGGTCTATGTGGATTCAGAACAAATCAACGTTATTTTTGTGTGCACGGTTCTGCGACAATCTACAGTTCAATGTTTTCTGGTTATTTTAATATTTAACAACATTTCATAAATCCAGCTTGGGCAGGATGCATTACTGTTCAAGTTTCGAACTACTATAGAATGATTAAAAGAAATTTCTATGTGCCTTGTCATAATCTTGTGACTTCCCGTGACCAGTAGTCCGTCATTTGGATATGACATTTAAGTCGGATCGACTTGATTGACAATCCAAAGTTTGATCCCTAATTTCATAATATCTTAGTTCTTACTGTGAGAACTCTCTATTAAGATTGTTTCTTGTTTGCACAGACATCATGGAGCCATCAAACACACCCGTTGCAGAGTACTCGTCCGATGATGGAGAGATCGAGAAGGTACCTAAGGAGGTTGTGGACATTCCAAACTGTGAAGGAGTACCTAGGGGACTATGGTGCACGAGAGTTGTTACTCTTTATAGTGTTGCTGGTCTTCCTGTCGCAGAGGGGATTTGTCACAGCGTCAGTTCCAATCTTGTACTTGGCTGCAATGGCCTGCTTGGAGATTCTCTAATCGCAGTGCACATCTCCAAATCCATTGATTTGTCTCAGGTCCCAGAGGATTGGAGATACTCTCTCCGTGCCTGGCCCATTGAACAGGTGTACTTGAATGGGGCAAGCCTATGCAATCATGAGGTGCGATCCGAGTACAATATGCGAGTAGCTTTTGTCGGACGGCCATCTACTTCACTTGGCAGGCCTCATACTAGTTTGGTCTGACAGCTTCCTCCAGAAACATGCGTAAAGGCGAAGAACCTACTCACTCAAGATTCCATCAATTCCGTATCCAGCAAACTCTGTTGCTCTGACAATTGCATTCAACCATTTCCACGGGAGAAGATTCAGGCATTTTGAGAACGTATGTACCAGAAGACAACATTCGAATTCAGATACCACATGAAATTAGATATGGATCGACAGGTTCATCGAAATGCCCAAAGAAAAAGGGTGGTCATCCTTGAAGGCATTGATGTTTGCCTGACGGCATGGCGGCATATTTCAGGCGTATCAGAGACCACCTTCCACCGCTTCCAAGGGTACGTTGAAAAATGAGAACAAGGTCAAACGCATGGTAATTTGGGCATGCTCAAACCTCGGAAGCATACCTTGCAAGCGACGGCAACATTGAAGTCTGTGCTCGAGAAGCAAGTTGACCATATGCCACATTGCACGCACACTCTGCCCTCCAGAGAGAAAGTGGTGTCCATGGTTCTGCCGGCCACTTTCACATGGAAGGACACCCATCCAGAAGTCAATGCAGCAAACGCTGTCTTTGGGTTGAAAGAAGTGTCTGCTTCTAATATCAGCAAGATTAGGAAAACCAACTTCCCTGAGTATACTGCTAAGAAGCCTGGAGATAATTTTGCGTGCTGTGCAAAATGTGATAGATTGCAAACCATAAGAAGGACAGCTTGTACTGGCTTGAAACGCAAGTGGATGCATCTCTTAGACAAACATTTAGCTACAGCAAAGGCTCATCGAGACCAATATTATGCTAATCGTTACAAGTCTAGCGCTTACCCTCACAAGTGCTTGACGATTATGCACGACAAAATGGATCATGCGAAGACAGCCTCTCCGGTGTTTTCTCACAAGAGCAAGCAAATTGACGGGCTCATGAAGCTCCCCGTCTCAGTGACGGGTATGATTGCGCATGGACATGGTGATGTKCGTTACGCGCATTATGGTCTTAATATTTTCCAGCATGACTCGAACTACACGATGGGGTCGTTTGCCAAGCTCTTGCGTGACCTTGAACTACCTCCGAAGTACTCTTCTCGAGAATTGTTTGCTGGATCAGGGTCAGCTCCGCTTTTCCGTGCGGTTCTTGAAGGAGCAAAAATGTGCAAATCATTGCTTCGGCCTACACTCAAAGTGCTTATTGCAGCAACTCCACTTCCTCCAGTTCTCAATGTTCAAATGGACAACGCCATGGGAGACAACAAGAATAGATTTGTGTTTGCGCTCTGGTTCCTTTTCGTTGCCAAGAAGATGTTTCGTGAAGTGTATGTCAGTTTTATGTTAATTGGACACACACATGACGACATTGACGCTCTGTTTGGAAGATGGAGTATGCAACTCAAAAAAGACAATTTTCCTACCATCCCATCTCTCATGAAGTCTTTCATGGACGTTGATTCGTTCCCTACAATTCCTCATTTAATTGAGGAGGTGCCTGATTTCAAAGGCTTCATAGAAAGCTCAATTTGTGAAGGTGAAGATTCACTTGTTGGCCATACGAAGGCACAACAATTCAAGTTTTATCTGGATTCAGCGGGTGTTCCAATCATGAAGTACAAGATTTATTGCACTGACAATGATTGGCTCCTTGAGGATGGGATCAAATTGTGGAAATAGGATTCCGAAGGACGGAGTCCATGGCCTCGTGGAGAGCCGTTGCCAGTAGCGCACCTTCCAATGAGGAGCGTCGACGACATTTACAAAGGGTTGTCTGGCTTCATCAAGTATTGGGAGACATTATGTGATGAAGACGGAAGTGGAGAGTACAGGAGACGCTTCGAGCATTTGGTGTTCTATTGGCGAGCGGTGAATGCAACCTTGAAGGAGCCGATTGAACCGTCTATGGATTTGAAGGACGGCTTCTGGCCTTCTACTTGCGTCGAAACAACGGAGGAAGACRAACTTGATGACGATGGAGAGGTTCGTGAAGAGTTTGCTGAAGATGATGCCTTCGTGGGAAACCTTCGCAATCGCCCATTGCCCTCTTTTCGAGTGGCGTGTGATGTTTATGAAGGATATTTTGTGGCCGTTCAACCGGCCGATGAGGATCAGAAGCCAATATGGATTGCTCAAGCGTTGTCTGATCCTTTTTCTAACCTGGATCATCCTAATTGTGTGTTGATTCAATATTTTCGACCCACGTCACGAGAGCGAAACGTCCAAGAGTTCTATCATGGATGGGACTCCGCCAAAGGCTTGCGCTGGAAAGTGGATGAGTTCCAAATGCCAGTTTGGGAGAATACAGATTTTTTTTTGACAGCATGGAAGTCTAGGGTGAAAAAGGACACCGTGGAGTGTGTCTTTAAGATCCCATCCGCTCAAGTTGAACTCATCAATGGTACCTTGTCTTCGTACAATTCTCATTGAATATGTATGAGGTGGTATATAGACAGCTTATGGTAACCATTCGCAAATATATTTTGTTGTCTTTTTTTCTTCGGATAACCACTCGATCGATATACTTTTATGTCATGTGTCTCATCAAGTGCACATACACTATGGATTATGCAATGGTAGTTTTTTTTGAAAGAGTGATATAGGTGTTGTTTAGGTGGTGCTTATTCCTATGCTCAWTGTCTTATTGGACTAGGAGGCGACAAATGTCATGATGGACTTCACAAAAAGTTTATTGTTTGAAGATTGAGTAATTGTGAATAAAAGTAGTAAATCCCAAACTATATATTGAAGAGTTTAGTAGTCCCAAGGTTGCATATGCTATCCATTAGACAAGGAAATAAAGCATGTTGTTGTCTTGTCATATGTCTCTTTATGAATTCCCTCTAGCATATGTCTCTYTATGAATTGACTCTAGCACCAATCATACAAAATAGTGTGCTTTTTCAACTCATAAGAAGGATGTGGTTGAGGTCCTGTTTTCTTCTTAGCCTTGATGATTCTCATCCAGTCTATATCAACTCGTCACTACCTAAGGGAACGACAAGTGTCCTCACATAGTCTAGTGGTCTAATTCAAATTTCTGTAACTTTTGAATCCAATCTCTAAATGAAATAAAACTTACTCAAAAAGTTGTGCATTCTAGTTTGGTTTGTGTGTTAAAATTATCAAATCAATCCAATATGTATAGATGCTTTGGGAGCCAATTGAAGTTCAAAGGTTTAATTTGAATTCACCAAACTGCAATGGATGGCTATAACTTTGGGGGCTTGTATYTCTTTCATCAAATATTWTTTTTGAATTAAACTTATTAAGTTATATTCATCTAAAAGGTTGGTTATTGCGATCGAATTTTCATTTCAATCCAGATTGCTTTGAATGGTTGGGAGCAATTCAATGTTCAAAATCCTAACATTTTTGCATTATAGTGAATTTTGGCAACTTGTTACTTCTTCATATGGTGTCTATTTTCAATAAAAATTGTGCCAAAAGTTGTGCATTTTAGTTTAGGTTGTGTGGCTAAAATTTCATATCAATCCAAGAAGTTATGAAYGATGGAGAAGCATTTTTTGTAGAAAGAGGTGCAATCATAGATGTGCTTCTATCCCCCRTTTCTGCTATTCTTTTGATGTTTCAAAGTCATTTTGTAAACATAATGAGTCAATTGAATGAAATTTTTTTTCACCAATGTGTTTTTATATTGATTTGGAAGCACTTTTTAGGTTGAAGTTTTTTCATTTGAGTAGGTCTAGAAATCAAATTTTACTTCCAAATGTGTTTTTAGGAAAATTTCAACCCCTTTTTGTAACACTAAAGCATTATAATCTTTCAATCTGTTTAGTCAAATGACTCCAAATTTGGTCCACACCATCTATAATATACATACTCCAATATTGTGAGGTTGAAATTTTTGTAGCTCACTCACATGTAGACTTACAAGGCTTGAAAAGCAAGGATGCGATTAGACACATTTGGACTTTAGACGATGAGGGGTTAATATGTTGTTTCTATCCATTTGAATACTGAAATACTAGTCTCTATGGATTCAATAGCTTGCAAATAGTAAGAGATTGTTAGTCCATAACCAACATGTGTATGTATGTTTTTCTTAAAATATTTGCTAGTAGTCCCTAAGGATAATTGGGATATTTGAATTTGGTTGGATGGGTGCCTCTGAGTGTTTGTTTTCCATTTTGGTCATGATGTTGTAAGTTTGTTTGGTCACACTTTATTGCATGGAGTTGATAGTATGGAGGTAAGTAGATAGTACATCAAAATGTTTATGCGATTTTTTACACTACAAGTGTAAGGTGGTTGTTCAAAGATTAGGGATGCAATTGTACTATTAGATCCTTAATAATCATGTAAACTCCTCTTTCATCTTGGCATAGAATTTTTTTTGGCACCCACCATGGTCCATCAACAGGAATAACTACCAAACAACAATGTTTTCAACTTGGRATTTTGAAGTTCAAAAAATCCTAATTGAAGGATCCAAATTTGAATTGCATCCCTCTATTTGGTACCATCTTCTCTTTGTTAARTGTTCACATAATGGAAAATACTAGATAAACTTCTAAAAGACAAAATCATATTTTAATTTATTTTTCAAAAAATCATATACTTTTGTCTAGTACATGTGAAGCTTTCATTCATTCCACCTAGACTAGTAATGAGAAGGTTATAGACAATGTTGCTTTCTGGGCAATTTTAGCATTTTTTTGAATAAATGACTTGTAAGATTCATTTGTAAATGTAAATTTCACATTTTCTCAACAAAAATGTGGGACAAGGTTTCATTTACTTGCTAGAATGAACTCACCATTGGGATTATTGTATTTTAATYGTATCTTGAAGCTATTGACCATTTATTATTTCTTTGAAACTTGGATCTAATTCTACTTAGCAACTTTTTGAAGGAAGAAATTCATTTTTTTTTTGTGAATGTTTTTTCTAGATTCTCAACTCAATTATTTATGACGAAGTTATTTTCATTCATACTCTCTAGTGCAAATTTTTTCCAAATATGATGGTAGAARTCATGTGAAATGAGTCATATGAATCAGTATCATGTAAAATTAGAGTTTAGAGGAATAAATTTTCTTGTTAAAAGAGATATCATTTCATTGAAGTTTGTTCTTTTCGAAAATGGATTGTAACTTTTCCGGAAATAGGCTATTTTCTAGCTGTGAATTTTTCCAAGCCAAAGAGCATGTACACCATCACCAACCGTGGAGCTATCAACTCACTAAAAAGTGTGATCCTTGCATATTTTTATACAAGGATCAAAATTCATTTTCTTCTACATTCAAATTTTCTAATGCCATGATTATTATTGTGAGATGGTCTAAGTTCTCTTTGAAGAATATCTTGAGTAGTCTAACACAAAATTGTATCATTGAAAGTTATAAACAATTTGTATACATTTGCATTATGGTTAATGCAATAATTTTSAAAACCAATTTGTAAAGATTATTTGAAAAAAGGTAGTAGTTCAAATTGTTGTTTGGTTACAACTACTTCTCTCTTATAAATTGACTAACTAAAAGCACCTTTAGGCTTTGGTGTCACAAAGTCCAAGTCATTACTTACTAACAAGCTCAATTGTACTTGTACTAGTTGGCATTTACAATTCTACAAGGGCCTTCTTGGATTCTCAAAATATATAATAGAAACCACTTTTACAACCACCCTGCTATATCATTATCTTAGCTATATTGTTACAAGGGTTTATATCATTAGAATCTATGTGTTGTTGAAGATTTTTCCTTTGAACTTAAAGTTCTTGCTAATACACATGCCATGGCCGTTACATTCTATCCTATTCATCAAAAATATGTATCCTAAAAAATGGAGGTTGTTCATATTATAAATAAATAAGGCCATATTTGTTATATTGAGACTTTTCGCAGATTTTGAGACATAATGCTAGTGATTGGAAAATTCATTTAAATAAATAGTAATTGAAATAAAATATAGAAAACTCTCAAATATTGATCCTATAATGAAAATCTAAGAGTTGGTGTTGTTACTTATTTATAAAAAAAATACTAGTAAAGAGATAAAGCGGTTTATCTTCGAGTCGAAGATAGAAATGAGACTGGATTTTGGAAAATCCTGTTCAAGTGGTATTTGAAAGAATACTTTGGAATTGAGATGCTCGCAAAAGTTGTAGAGTTAGAGCTCTAGATTTTATCTAAATGTTAGATTCACCAATGCTATCACCAATATTCTTCTACAAATTTGGAAAGGAAAAACTCAAAATTCCTTTGAAATTCAATTCCAAGCCACATTTTGTCATTTTGGAATGAATTTTCTTGGAATGGATTTGAAATGAGGTTCTCTTGACATGATGATTTTTTAGAATTTTTGTGTTTTTTGATTCTATGACCTCCTAATTGCAATTTRAAGTTTGAACTAGAGTCAATGCAATTTTGTCTTGGTCAATTACTTGACAAACTTTCACATTGTAATTTGAAAAAAAAAGACTCTAAAAATAACAAATATTCTTCAAAACATTGCAAAGATGTGAGCTACTACGTTCATTTGTCTTACAATTTAGAATGGGGTCAATTTAGCCAATTTTTGTGAATGTGTAAGTAAGGAACTATTAGTTGGAGACTTTAATCTATAATCATGAACTTATTACCTTTTTAGAATTGTGCTGAATTCTAAAGCCAGACCTTCAACAAATTACCCCCTTGATTCTGTKATATTGAAATTGATTTCAACAAGTGAAAACAACACATTACAAGTGTATTTTGTTATTTATAATTTTTTTTTTAAATATCCAATTTAGAAAATTTAAAATAATATAATTCAATATTCAACTTTCAAAAACTATTTCAAAGCTTTAAGTAAAGTAGACCTTTCAACCAATTACTCCACTCAACCACATGATATATTCTAAACTCATTTAAGCAAGGGGCAAGCCCAAATTACAACTAAATTGTTATTTCAAGCCGCCCTAGGCTACATGCTAAGGTACTTACAACACACCTTTTCCATTCATATTGGTCACGCACCAAGTGACTCACTGGTCATGTCAAAAGTTTATAGTAGGAAATACAAAATTCAWGGCCATCTTTGTAATTTGAGAACGAGATGTAAGTTAAGTACACTGACCTAAACATAGAAGTAATGTAATCATGAGTGCCTTGCAAGAGCCCTGTCAAGATCTAGTGGTTGGTAGATGAATAACACCTGTAGCAGGGTTGCTATTCTGTGAGCCTGTGAGCGTGAGCTTGTGAGCTTGTGAGGATGTGAGCATACAATTTATAAGAGATTTAATTTTAAAAATTTAGTGAAAAATTATAATTTTTAGTAAATTTTAGTACCTATAATTATGGACCTATTACCGTGGACCTATCACCGTGGTCCCTTGAACAACCTTGATGAGAAACTTATTGGACTTTGCTAGATTTTTAAAAGAAAAAAAACTGATAATAACTTAGGATTTGGGGGCATCTCCAAAAAGCTTCCAAAAGTGGCCACAAGTACCACTTCAAATATTCCTTGTCGTCAGCCAAGGTTCTCAGCCACTTCACATAAAACGGATTTGTAATCAGAACGTTATCTTGTGCATTGCAGACAACCCTATAGCTCTTACTGTCTACAATGAACGTGTTCTCCGCATTGAACTGAGGGTACCGCTCATATCAATCTGCATCACGACAAACCAACCCATTCACTCCTGTAAACCTACTAAATATGTAGCAATTGCCAGGTCCAATATGGGATTTAACAGCAACAAAAACCCTAAATATTAAGCCCGAAAGTTAAGAATCGCAATCAATTTTATTATTTTCGAATGTCTTTGGTGTGCAGTTTAGTGTGAAGATGAGCGGAAGGTGAAGGAGGTGCAAGAGCAGCCTTCGTTGAGGTGTCCACGTATACTGCCGATTTTGGCAAACTTGCAAACTTACGCCGCTTGAGCCTCCGATCCACCAGGGGCGCGCTCTCCTGCATGTCCTTGTCACTCGAGTCCCCTTCTGAATCAGAGGCATCTGCAGACAGAACGGAGCACCATACGCACAGGTGAGCATGAAGACCAAAAACTGACAAGAGCGGTATTCTAAACTCTGAACCCCACGATGGACGAGTACTTGCATTACTCACATCCCTAACCAGAGCGCAAAGGGGAATTGCACGATGAAACCCCTATTAAAGAGTTACTGTTGCCAACGCTCGCAATGAACACGGAATTGGGAGTCACCTTAAACCCTAAGTCTAGAAGAAGGCGGCACTTGTTTAGAAATTACCTGCAGCTCTCACGTCCTTGAATTGGAGCTGCTGGACATGGTCACAAGCTACCAAAAGATGCATCATACCTTCTGCGATCAATTCCTCATTGGACTCAGCCGTCTCCGACGAGGAGTCTTGCTCGCTTGGCATGGCACTGGATTCTCCTTCTCCTCTGACTTGCGCGCGGGAACGGTGCTACACCGTCTGTCCTCGAAAGCCTCGAGCGCCGCGGGGGGAGTTTGCGCTTCAAAAAACTACTCTTCCTCTCTGCAATTGGGGCGCACGGTTTCTTCTTCTTCGACAATTCTACCTCGTCCCTATGCCTCCACTAGTCCACTTCTTTCATTAGCTTCCCAAACGCATACAATTCTGAAACACGAATCCCAGCTGCACTACTCTCCACAAACCCCGCTCAATGCACTCAACAGGAATGGAAGACTAACAACGACGCCCAGAGCACGCAGGGTTGATTAGGGTTTCTAACTTCAGTGCAGGACGGCTACGAACGTGAGGGTACACCCAGCAGTACTGGGTTCCACGTGGACCGACAACGGAAGCATGGATGAAAACAAAGCATGGATGACACGCTAGGTAATGAAGACTGCGTCACGACTCCAATTGAGTCACGTTACAGTTACGGAAATTCAAATGTGACAACTATGCGACTTTACCACGACTTCGTGACACCCAAGAAAGATAATGACGGTAGAATTAATTACTGCACAGTTCAAAATCCTAGGACGCCGAGGAACTCAATTAACTAGCGCATTGCAAGATTGGATCCCGCAAGCACGACATGGACGCTCCGGAGTGTATACGACATTGATATTGTTCAGACATTTCCACGTCACGCGGGAGTGTACAATGATTCTATCTTGCAAGGCACTGCGTGCATGCAGGTTGCAGACCAGGACCGTTGTTGTCCATGGGGAGGAGTGCATGCAAGTACGAAGCTAAACTTCAGCGCGTGCAAACAATCGATTCAGTGGAACTCACAACGCCTACCTCACACGAAGAACTGGTTCTAGCGCGTTGAGCATCTTTATCTTCTTCTGGTCGCGCAAGAGCTTGTACTCCGTTTTGGGATGAGGCGGGCTTGGTGGCGGTGAATCCATGCTTGTTGATGCAGCTTCCGCTTCCAGTCAGAGCTGATCGACAGATGTAGCGCAATGAGTCGACGGTGTTGAGGATCAACCACGCGGAAGCGAAGGTCCAGGGCGTGCATTGAACTGAGGACGGTGACGGTAGCACCTCAGCAGATCGGTTGGACGAAATTCCGCAACGGAGCGACTACTTTCCTGTGGCGTCGACATTTTGGGACGACCGGTCCAATTGTAAGTGCCTGAAATCAAAGCATGAACTCAATATCACTCATGAAAATGGTCATCATGGTTCAGAATAAGTTTGGCGGTTGATCATAAAGTGTCAGATTTGGCCGCGCAAGTGGGGTGTTCCTCGTTATTTCACCGGAGACTACTCTGATTTAACGCATAAGGTAGCTGAAGTGCGTTACTCCCGCTTTTGCACCTACATTCCTCACAATAATGATGATAGCAGGAGTCCTAGTGGTTAGATTCTAATTTAATGTTCCCGGTGCTTAAACCGCTGCCCTCGTTGTTCTTGAATGCTGAGGAGCTCACTTCTGCTGTAACCACTGTCACATAAAAAAGAGTCATCACGAAGTCACACTGAAGTAATTGACCGTACCAGACGACTTGTGCATAACTTAGTGCAGTCGTTTTCCTGTCACCAGTTCTACATCCGTTACTCGTGAATGACTCCTTGAAGTCGTTCGTAGTGCAGAGTCGGAACCTAACTATTGTGCTGAATTTTTGTTCTACTTCTTTAGGGTTGAGGGGCCCATTCCCTCCCTTGGAAGTTATTCTTTTTCCTCTCTCTCCCTGCAAACACAGATATCATTGCCAACACCCCCAACATACCAACACAACACCAAGACTTTTCAGACTTGGCACATGATAGAATGAATTCCGAATTTTACTAAAGGGAACAGAAAATAAGACTGAAATGATGCCCCTGGTTGCCATCCAAAGCAGCCCCTAAATACCAACCCAAGAAAATCCTAAAGGTCCCAAGGGAATAAAGCACATGTCAAGAGAATGACAGGTGTCATTCCTTATCCCCCACCTGTGACTTTCCACCACCTGTCCATCCCGCCAAAAGTGGATCTCAGATCCGACAAATCCGGATCCGGATGTCCAAGTGCATCCAACTCAAAACTCAAAAGTAGCTAACTGATAGCTTTCTACCTACCCAAAAACTTAGGTTTTCGGTCAACTGACCTACGCCTAATCTAAGAAATTCTCTATCTACTTTTTAAGCCGCTTAGGAGAAGGATCCTCATGCTTGGCGGATCCTTTCCTAGGTGGCTGAATCCTACTTGCTGATGCCTTACCACCAGCTATTGCTTTTCCCTTGGACGGGATACCCTTGAAGCTCACAGGGGAGATTCGAATTGTCTCAAAATCTTCTTTTGATTCTTCTTCCTGGTCCTCATCCGGATCGGATCCGGATTTCGACTTGCTGTCCGCTTCCTTGGAGTTGTCTGGCGACTCGTCCTCTTCCGATTGATGACTGACGGAAGATGCATCCCTTGCCCGCTTGGCTGTTGATTTCTTCTTGATCGTGCTGTGCTCCTTCGGTGATTGTCTGATGTCAGCACTCCGGGGTGTGCCCACCTCTAATCCGGACTTCCGGGCATGAGTCTTGGTTCCGGATGCAGGTGTGAACTTTTCTTCCTTCACCGCCTTCTGTTTTGGTGTGGCTTTTGCTGGAGTCTTCTCCTCCTCCGGCTTGCTGCGTTGCTTCCCAGATGCCGGTGTAGACATCTCTGCTGTCTTTGAAGTCAGAACGTCCTTCCTTGGGCTGTCTTTCCCTTCCTGCTTCGGATCCGGATACAGACCCGCGCGCATAAGGACATCCCGGATCTCGTACAAAACCTTCTCTGTTGCCTCTGAGAATTCAGCCAAGACTGTCACTGACTTCACTGCTGCCTCGTTGCCGGCCTTATGGATTTCTTCATCAAACATCTTGGCCTTGCTCACCACATCCCCGAAAGAATCAATGAAGTAGTGGATTTGTTTCAGCGTCGTTCCTATCTCTGAGGAAAGCTTCCTCTCATCCTCACTCTGTTTTGTCTTCCTCTCCAACTGACGCTAGAGCAACTCATTCTCCTTCGTCAGTTCCTCAACTTTGTCTTCCCATTTCTGGGATTCCTTTGATTGGAGTAGATCCTCTACCTTCTCTCCGAGTTCAGACACGTCAATCCCACCTAGTAGCCCACACACATTTCTAACTACTCCCCTCTCTATGTCAATATTCTTCCGGATCCTCTCGAGATCCTCAATCACTCTCCCCAGGGAATCCCGTCCTTCTGTTTCCGGATTGGCGGACCGTCTCTCTTTGTCCTAGGCTCCTTTCTCTTTTACAAAGGCTGACAACCTCTCCAACTGCTTCCTCCTATCTGAGGATGACCTATTTTTTTTGAAGACTCTCTCTCAGAATCTTCTTCCGTATCCTTCTCTTCCTCACCTTCTGGTTCCCGGGGTGGAGTGAGATTCAACTTCACGATCGTAGCCGCGGATTTATATGCTACCTTCTCCTCACTCCTCAAAGTCCCTAGATGCTGATACAAGTGAAAGACAAAAGGACCAATGGAGGTGGCCTTGGTGTTGCCTAATGCGTGGACCATCTTGCTCACTAGATTCCTAATGATTTCAGCCCAGCAGACTTTCCTCTCCCCGCTCAGTGCTCCAAAAATCGTATTGGCCCAGGTTACAGTAATCCGGTTTGGCCTTTCCGGATACAGGATGGGGACCAAATATTCCAACAACCTCTTCTCTCTTGGGTCCCTACAATCTACTACTACGTAGCCATCCTTTGGGTTGGGAGGGTTCAAGAATTTACCTTCCGCGTATTTGTCAGTCCGGGATGCCAACCCGTCCCCAGCGCGCGGAAAGTCATACGTGTACTTCCACAACTCTATTGTCCACTTGGCCGGAAGCGCTCGGACCGCCTTGATCCACTCATTCGACTGTAGATCCATTAGCTCCCGGACCATGTTGTCGTCCCTCAAACTCCAAGGTCGACTCAGGAATCCGTTGCACCCCAGCTGACCCAGATCCTCGTCCAGCTGCTTCCTCTCCTTCTCGTCCTTCGGAATCACCGGGTAGACAGTCTTGAATTTCAAGTTTACAGAACCGCTCCCCTCCGCCTTCGCCATAGCCCTCAGAGGTATTGCTCACACTCCCGCCTCACTCTCCCTCAAACTCAATTCTTCAGCAAACGAACATCTCAATTTCTCTCGGCAGGAACTGGAAACAGAGAGCACCTCCCTCCAGACTCCAAACGCTCAGCTCCGAGCGCTCCAGCAGAATGCAAGACAAGAAATGAGAGTGTGGGGTGTAACCCCTCCACTTCTCTTTCCCGTTCCAGCCACTCACCGTTAGGATTAGCCGTTTCCTGGCCAAGTATCCATTCCTGCGGAATTCCCAGAAAATCCGACCGTTTGAACGGTCCTTCGTCACATCTCAGGAATCCGTTGGATCTAGGAAATGTCTAGCTGGATGCCGATACCGGTTCTGCTGGCTCCCGATATATTTCCAGATTTATCTCCGTGATTTCTGCTTACTACGTGCGGATTCCAGGATCGTCATCCGGTTCCGGTTTCCGAGCAGAATTAGGAATCTTTTTAGGAGTTTCCTTAACTAAATTATCTATTTAATTATACTACCCTAATGACTAAGTCTTAATGTTAATAAAGTACTAATATTCCATACCTGGAACCAAAAAAAATATGTTAAGTTTTGAATCTTCACCCGGATTTTATAGTAATATCCTCTTATATTCATTTTCAGGTTCCCACACCGAGAGACTCTAATCGAATCTCACTTCGTTTAGTGCAATATTTAGGGTAGGAGTTGAGAGGCTGTCGTGGTCCACAAAGTAGGAGAGATGTTGTGGAGAGGTTATTGCGCCACAATAGTGTTTTCCCTTTGCTGCTTGAGTACTATGCACAGCCGCAGGAAGCTAAGATCATTCATTCATTCATWGAGAGCTTCAAGAATGAATTGCAATTAGTAAAGGTAGCAAACTCCAACGAGTTGTTAGCCAGGAAGCGTGCTCTGTTGGATGCAGCAGTAAGCTTGGGAATTGATGAGGTGAGGCCATTGTCTCGTATTTTGGAAACATCAGCAGAGAGTATCAATATTGCTTTGAATAGAAGGGTTCAGTCCCTTGATACTGAAGAAACAGTTTTAGGACTTTGCTTACATCGCAGGAAGAGAGGGGGACTCTCTGACTACGTTAAACAATGCATTCATGTATGGTGGAATGCCCAAACTAAGGTCTCCCCAAACAAAAAGGACGTGATCAAACACCGAGTAGATTGAAAGGATTGGACGGAGCCTCATCCGACGCATTATCTGTGTGATTCTCAAGTATGTTGGAATTTACAATTCAGGTGTTGTCTTTTTACTTATGTTTTGGAGTCCAAATTCATAAGAGAACAGAATGAGCTCTACAATAATTGGACCTTGTGTCCTACGAGTATTAAAAGTACATCAATAGCTCATGGCATGAGGAGTACTGTGTATGTTTAATACTGTTAATGCCAACACCTAAGAAAACATTCACAAGAATGTTTTCTTAGGTGGTGAAAAAAATTGGGTGATGATGGAATGCGCACATCACCTAAATATGAAAACATTCAAAAATAAAATGAAAAATGGGAAGGTATGGATTGTAGACCCTATAATGAGGATTAGAAGAAATAAAGATTAATGGTGTCATCAAATKTTTTGTATAGATCATGGGAGTTGGGATGCTAAGTAGTCCCACACTAGCTTTGCCATAATTTGTTTGCATTCTTTACTCTAGAAAGATGACCACATGTTGGGCTTGAATCAATTTATAGAGGCAAAATAATTGACCAAGAATATACAAAGAGTTGTTTTAGAATGAATGTTTAAATGAATGTTCATCTTTAAAGGGGAAGTTCTTGAAGAACAAGTGGAAAGCTAAATGGTCAATCAATACAATGACAATGACCTTTCTTTCAAAGAATGTAACTTTCGCATTCAAGAATCTTGTCTGATTATATTTACATATAAATTGAATGTAATCTTGTGCACTGTGGAACGGGGTAATTATGACAATATGGCCGTGACTTTAATACTTGCACGCACAATGGACAAAACATCCTCTACAGTTCACTCTAAAGTAGCAAAACTGGGAGCTGGAACTTTGGTATTGCATTACTTACTCCTCTTGTTCCATGTACAAAATTGGTCCATACACTTCAACGAACAAGAGTGTTTTCCACATGAAAGAGGCTAATGAAAACATTGGCAATCCGCAAGTGACCAGTAAAATTAGAAATCACTATTAATTCACACTAAACGAGATTGCAACAGTGATTCCTTCAAATATAAAAAAACAATACATTTTTACATATAGTACACTTTCTACATAGTGTACACTTTCTACATATAGTACACACTTTCTACATATAGTACACACTTTCTACATATAGTAGATATTACATTTTTATATATAGTATATGTACATGGAGTACATGGAGTACAAATATCACTAAAACAATACTACCTCTGAAAGCCTCACTGCAAAGTCCTAATTCAATTGGTCCTACGTGGTTTAGATGGGTCTACAAGAAATTTTTGATGTGCAATGGCCAACAACTCGGCTATAGTCATTGAAGTGTCACCCACCTCGTCTTTGGGCAAGTTAGTGTTAGACAACTTTTGCCTGCATAAGACACTGTTGCACCTACAAGCGAAAGAAGATTGTGATGTTTCATTGTCATTAAACATTGTGCCATAATCCCACGTCAACTCATCTCTAACTTCAACTCTTCGATTTGTAAAGAAGGCAATATGATAGAAACGGCGGTCGATACTTCCAATTGAGACAGGCATGTCCACTAGATTCGGATCTCCACATTTGTAATGTCCAATTGCAAGGGTCAAYGCTTCAAAGGTATTGAACATTGAGAAACAATTTTAAGGCAAACGCTGGCCAACTCTATCGCGAGGTTTAAGAATGTAGAGACATTGTTAAATTTCGAAGAGACCAAGTCTATGACCCCTAAACTACAGCTGTAATCAAAGCCATAACACTCAATAAAAAATGGATAGTCTTCCCAAAGAAGTAATTTAAAGCGAAAGAAATTAACAAAAAATGAATTATGCATCGTACCTGTGGTTCAAAAATCTGGCCACGTTTCCAAAGCGAGTAGAATCCAAGTTCAAAGCATTGTTGTCGTCCACCATGTGCTCAGTAGCCCAATCCGCATCAAGAGCCATACTATAGGAGAGTAAGCCCTTTGCCCGCTTATTTCTATCAATAAATTCAGCAGTAGTCAAAATCTCACTCGTCAGCTCAAAAACGAATGCACCTCTAGGTATATGCTCAGCTGCTCGAATCTCCCATCCCGTGAGGGCTGTATGAAAGACCTCTACGGGATACTTCATCCCCTGCTGAACAACACGATTGTGACAGTCACTGCCACATGCATACTTTACATTGCACTCCTTAAAGAAAGTACGAGGAACATGACCCTTGCACCGCTCTCCCCCCCTCATACATGGGGTCCCTTTCTTACAAAAATGAGGAGTACCATCATCGCCTCCCTTGATTAACTGATCTGCTAGAATACCTCCGGGGTATGCACCTCCACCTCCAATATGTGCTTGGCATAGACAACTACCATCCATGCAGCTGTTGGAACATTGACAGTAGTCCCCACAATGCAGGCTCTTAAGGGTGGGCAATATCTGCGCTTGGTCATAAATTAGACTACAATTCATATACTGAAAATAAGGCAAAGGCACGTCAGAGTCAGCAACTTTTATAGGAGTCACTTCCATCCCCTTAGACAAATCTTCAAGATCATACCAAATCTTTTCCTGGTTATTACCCCATCTTACAAACCAAACTACCCACGTTATACTTCAAAAAGACAAGTGAATTACTATCTAAGCCAATGCTTTGGAGTACCAACTGTAGTAGTTCAATTAAATCACAAACTTTGCATACATTAAAAAACCACAAGTCACTCAATAGTCTCACAAGAATTTGCATGACAATTTTGAATGAGGGAGGGCCCTTACAAATCTTCTCTAATAGATATAGAATATAGCTGCATACTAAGAGCTGACCAACACAGCTTAGTGGACCAAATACAAAAATWAATACAAAGCAAAAATAGACTATGCGGTTGAACTATTTTGCAGTGGCAGCTCTCCCTCGTTTCAGCGAGGAAGGGCCACCTACCTTTTCATCCCTTCTCTTTTTTCCTTTAGCCTTGTTAACCGCTGCTGCATCCACCTCCTTAGCAACACGTGCTCTGGTTCGAACAGTGCTCTCCGGAGCAACAACTGCACTATCACTAACACCAGCAGCAAGCTGGGATAAGTCTTTAAAAGTTCTCTTATCCATAGAGTACAGATTCTCAGGGGCGGACATATTTTCCACCTCCTCATCATCCGACAATGTTGGACCTYTCAGCCTCTTGGCCTTGACCTTGAATGGCAACCTTGCTGGTTGGTGAACAACCGCAATTTCTTCCGCTTGCACAGCCACACCTTCTGCTTGCACAGCCACAACTCCCGCCTCCAATGCCACTGCTGTGCTTTGCACCACCTTTGATTTTAGAGACATTGGGACTAGGGCCTTACCTGTGGTTGCTTTGGCTTGTACTTCCCTTGTTCCATCGTGCACACCCTTTATTCCAGCCTTTAGCTCTTGTAGCATAGGATCTGCACCCCTCTCACAACCTCCCACCAAGGGGAGAAATCCTCCTGCCAACTGGAATGCGCCTCCCTAACTCCTCCTCATACAATTCTGCCAAGCATGGGAAAACATACAAAAGAGAGAGCCAAGACGAAACACAAGCGAGTGGCAAGAAAAAGACTCCCAGCCCACCTCGCGGGGCTGACTTAAATACCATTTCAAAAACACAAAGTGGCGGCGAGGCCCGTAAATCCGCCTAACTTTCTGAGATCCTAATTTCCCGGCTCGCCGATCGGATCCGGTTCCGGTTCTAACTACCCGGACCGCCGAACGGTTCCGGTCCAAAACCCTAACATCAAAAATCAAACCTATTCTGCTTCCCTAATAACAGAACCTGCACACAACCTCACATATACTCACCAATCTTCCCTTCCTTCTGCATAAAGTAGCCCAAAACATCCAAGACGCCAAAAACGCCTCAAAACACCTCAAAACGCAAAGTCGGGAAGCAGCGCAGCTCGCAGACTCCACAGACAGCGAAGAAGAAAAAGACTGAACTCTGGCAGTTTCTGGCCTTATTTAATCCTCGGACTCAATCCGGTCCGGTCCACTCTTATCCGGTCCAACCCTAATCCGAGTTGGGCAGGATTCCGGTCCTAGACACTTTGGACCGGATTCTGCCAGATGCTTCACTACTTCAATGTTTTCTCTAAATTCTGTTTTTCCGCTGTCTATTAGTCGAATCCGGATTCCAACTAGCTAGTTTCCGGTCCTAGATCTAATTAACACAGAGAAACCAAAAATTTAGGTTGCGACACGCTCCTTAACAACAGACTTCTTCAAAGTCACCCCTGCAACCCCCCCCAACAGCAATGTCTGGCGCGCAAATCCCTGAAGCCATTCCGGATTCAAATTCTACACCATCACACTTAGCCATCGATAGAGGACGCGATTTGGAAGCTCTGCCCTTCTCCTCCACGGCATCAAGTAGGGCTCGCTTCTTGTTGCTAGCCTCTTTCCTCCCCTCCATCTTCACCTATACACCAGGCTCCACCTTGAATCCGCGCCACTCCTTCCCACGGACTGGGGCTCGCTTTCCATCTGGGGTACTGGACGCCACTGCGTTCTTCAATTCATCCAATTTGTTTCAATCCAGCGTGTATCGGCTGAGTTGGCGTTTGTTAGTCTCTTCACCAAATGCGCACCAGTTCACCTTGCCACTCCCTTCTTCGTACTCTCGAACCACCCCTTCGGCAAAGCAAATCGTGACCAAAGTCGGAGTTTTGTCCTCGGGATGCTGGTAGAGGATTGGGTGCAAAAATTTCACCCTGTCCATTACCTCCTCTACGCTACATCCACCCCAAGCATACTCGGCCCGCCCACCCTCACCATAAGGCTTCCCAAAGAGCTTCCTCAAAGACTCGGCACTTACCGTATTCTTGCGGAAGTGATGCGGGTTGTCCCCCTCGTTGGCGAGTCCATACTCCGTCTCAAAATCACGCTTCTTGAGCAATCGGGGTGGTTTCTTCAACCTCGCGATTTCCTCCTCAACATCTTCAACAGAAGTGAAGACTTTTAGCGACCTTAGCTGCTTCCTCTTCCCCTTGGTCTTCGCAACAACTTTGGCTGCACCCTCGAGAACTTGGACGTCTTCTTCGTCGCCACTCACCGAACCCGATCTCATGGCACCCAACCCTACATCGGCAGACTTCGACCGCTTGGTTTCAAACTTCACCGTCACCTCCTTGTCCTCTAAACCTTTCTCTCTAACGCGCGCGTGCCCCATTGTGTCCCTCACACTGCTTACACTCACACCGCTCACATCGTAGGAACTTTCTCAAAAAATAACCTAACTCCCAATCGCCCAACTTGCCATCGCCCAGCTCGCCAATCGCCCAGCTCGCCGATCACCACCTTGCCAATCGCCCACCTCGCCAATCATCGCCTTGCTAATCTTCCACCTTGCCGATCGCCACCTTGCCGATCACCACCTCGCCAAATTTCGAAGGTGAGGCTGGCGCGAAAGCCATCGCCAGCCCTTCCTTCCTGAGAAAGACGAAGGTGACCGGTGGTCACCAGTCACCTCCCTACGCAGCACAACGAAGGTGACCGGGGGTCACCAGTCACCTCTCCTACGCAGCACAAGAGGTAACTGGCGACCACCGGTTGCCTTAACCTACTCATTTGGTTTTAAGCTTAGGTGTGACATGTAGGGTCTTATTTTGAAGCCTTCAATTAATTATTTAAGAACTGAGATGTTTCCAAAACGTAAGCTCTTTATCAATTTTTTATGATCTTGTTGAACTAGTAAAAATGGGAAGAAAACTAACTGTATATAAAAGTATATAAAAGCAAATTAAAAAATTTGATATTAAAACCACAAAAGCAAAGTATCTCCATAGGTGATTCACCACTTCAAATGATTTTCAACTAGTGACTCACTAGTGGAAATTTTTTCTTTATTTATAAAGTCTAAACATGACCTTTTGTATTGGCTTTCAAAATTAGGAATGTCAATTGTTATGGAATAATTCCATCACCTAATTCTATTTAATCATTTGTTCTATGTGTCTTACCATTGTAGATTTTACCAAAATTTATATCTTACCAAACTTCTACAAGTCAAATCTAAAAGATTTATTTATTTGTTCAATGTAGAACATACAGACCTCAATAATATGTCTCAAATTGTATTTTCAAAATARAAACACTTAATAATATTAAATAATACATCCTAAATATAAAATTTGGAATTAGATGAAAGCAACAACAGATAATTTTCAAATTTTCAATTGAAAATAACTAAACCCCAGAGGGAAATGCTATATGGTCTACCAATTCAAACAACCTCTACTATCTACCGAAAAGAGGCTGTCACACTCCCTCTCCATTAGTTGCCCCCCTACCTCTTTCAAAAAATTTACAACCGTTGATTGTTTTTAAAAAAAAAAAATTGACCAATGAAATCACCGTTGATTTCCCAAAAAATCACAAGCCACTAATTTGGGCCAGATTTAATCTAAGCCGTTGATCTGGAATACGATACGGATACAACAGACATATACATATACAAATACAGGCAGGATACAACATTGAATACGATACAGGATATAAATAAAAATACGATACGGATACGAATACATGGGGGGGTTCAAATAGAGGAAGATATCCCATATTGTTTGCATTTCCCCACACACCCCTAAAAATTATAAGATGGGAGGGGCTGGGGGGGGGGGATTTAATTCAAAATTTTTTCATTTTTCATCCTCCACCCCCTCTCCCAAAAATTTTAAATTTTTTGGGAAGAGGGGTGGGGGATGAAAATTAATTTTTTTTTTCATGGTGCATAGTTTGTCACTATGCACCATGAAGTGGCAGTAACTGCTTCTAATAGCTTAGAAATTTCATCTAAAAATTTAAATCAATAATTAATCCTTTGGCAAATTAACAAATAACATGGGCAAATTTAAGATCAGCCCTTGGATGCTCATCAAGGCCATATGATTTCGGCCTTTGGATGCTTCAAGATCCAACCAGCGGGAAGGTTGAGGTGGGCTAATTCAAATCTAGCCCTTGGATTGCCCATTACAAATCAAATTCATTCTAGGCCCTCCGATTTTCCATGAACAATCTTAAAAATTGGCCCTGACGAACACAATCAGGTCGGCATTGAATTGCATGGCTTTTAAAAAGGCTGCGTGGCAGTTTAACAACATGAATTATCCTTTATTCAACTGGCACATTCAATTCGGTTTGCTTAGGATTCGGAATCATCTGGCACTTTGCTCCCAAACAAATGTATCTCTGACATCAAAAATCAACGGCCTAGATTTACTGTGCTGAAGTACATAATGTACTAATTTGTACTTTGAATACAGAATAGTATAGGGAGATTTTGCCTAAACTGCTTAGGCGTAGCATATTTACACCCGACACAACGGCAATTGCACCGGGCATGGAAGAGGTGCATATTGGCACTGGAAACCCGGCTTCAAGTCAGGAGGTCATGCTTGCTGCAGGGGTTCCTGTACAAACATACACACGACTGGAGTGGCAAGTGTTCAACACAGCATTGCACATATTTTCATCAGTGCTGAACTTGGATCGGTTGGACGAAATAGATTATACAAGCACATTGGGGGCAGCAAGTCGTGAAGACTACTAGATATGTCAGTCACCTCCACCGCACAATGTGAACACTTCCGCCGATGTGGGAACACCTTTGACCCCAAATTTACCGTAAACCCTGCAATGTTCACCAGAAAGTGGGGTTTGAGATGGACCCTGACCTTACTACATCATTGTCTGATCAGAAAATTTATTTCATTATCACCCTAACGCACATGAATATGAAGACTTCAACCACACCCCCTAAAACCCTTCAAGTAAACCACTTAATTCACCTAGTACCCTGAACCCTACATCTTATGTGACTTGCATCCATTTGGAACCACCCCGAAATCCAAAATAGGCATTCTCGTCACACTATTGCATGCCCCCACCCCATGAATATGCAAGTAGAACATGCCAGTGTTTCTGCAGTCATAATTCAGTCACATACCCGGAACTTGCCTTACCCTGTCCTCCTGCCACAACCCTAAACCGCCAGTTATCTTTATCTTTTTCCCAACGTAAAAGAAAATGACCTACCCGTGACTCCTTGTGAACATAGAAGTCGTTGCGCAGTCACTTCTAAGTGACTTGTAGTCGCACAAATAGAATGCACACTACTCATCCGCGACTCCGTTTGCTCCAGTCGCGTTTTAGTCGGCCACGTCACATCCCTCATGACGGCGTGAACAGAACGTTGTGGATGAATCGAGACCTCGTTCACTGTTCATCCGGCAGTCACCTGAACACAACTAAACAATGACTTAAACGTTGTGGAGATCACTCCCGCGGTGCAATTACGGAGGTGAAGTGACGGTGCAGTCGCAAAAGTCCTACAGTCACGTTTTTGCAATCTCAAATAGCCCTGTTTTTTTGTAGTGGAATTACATAAATGTACATGGAAAGAAAATTATGATCATTCATAATTTCAAATTAAATACGTGCTTCTGTGGTTTTCTATCATAATAAGGTAGTTAATGATCTTGAATGACTTATGTAGGGTCAACTGATTTTCGGATTTAGACATGTGGATATGGGAACTATGATTTGTTGCCTTAAAACTTGGTATAAGTTTCTTCAATTGTACAAAGAAGGTCATTTTAGAAATGAGAGAGTGCAAGGATGAAGATACAAATATGAAGTTGTATGATACAACAAGAATTGATACATATCTACAAAATATAGATTGAATAAAAATGTTCTTATATTGTTTATGGTGTTGCAAAGTATTCTAGTATGGACTATCTACATACAATGCTAYACATATTCACTATGAAATTTGGTCTCACATTTGGAAGATGAAGACCAAGGTTATACTTATTATATTGGAAGTATTTATGTTGTTGATTATATGACCTGTCTATGGCCAATATGATATTTCTTTTCTACTCTTTTGATGAATGAAGTAGAACTACCTTTTTCATCCATACAATAGAAGTATAGAACATGTAACACAATATCTCTAGTTCTCTACAAAACCTGGTTTACTACTCGTACGCATGTCGAAAGTGTTCATCTGGGATGGGCCATCTGTGAGTTGTAGTAAACCGATTGATGACGTGGGCAAATCCACCACGATGATCGTCGCCTTCCAAGCAAAGTCGACGCAAGTAGGACTCAAACATGCCGGCAAAGTCGGTGTGGCTTAACTTCTTGATGTTTGGTGTTTCGCGATGCAACTTGTAGTACTCTTCCAACATGCAGCCTTTATTGATGGCTTGAGCTATCTTACCAGCCGCGTAGTCCTCTGATGTGCGTGATAAATGTAGAATGATTTCCACATCCGCATCTCTACGGTGCAAGTATGCAATACTTGGTGCCACCCACCACCTCTTCCTCAAAACTTCATTCATATCGCTTGCCGAAGTGAATGTGTACAAAGATATAGGGGGGTCCGCGGCTAAGCTTGTCATGCCCCAATCACACACTCCAATATACACAAGAGATTCATCTACTGGAAAATGAAACATAATGTTGTCCAACGAAATGTCATTGTGCAAATGTCCAGCTGTGTGCACAACATGCATAATGTGAAGCAACGCCCATGCAAGCTCCGTACGCTTCTTCCTAAAACGTTGCAGACGGTAAGCGGCGGCAATTTCTTCCACAGAAATGTTTTTATCATAATGTATCCGAATGAATATGTTGTCCGGATAATTATGATCCATGTTCAGCATCTGCCTCAGTGTTCCACCATTCCACCAAAACGAATATCCTTCGATTTGCCTAGCATGCACTGCAAAGAAACGTATCACTCCATCATGTGGAATACGCACTGCCATAGATTTGTTCTGGTGTTCCAATTTGGCGAGTTGAGGTTGTGTGCGGTGATGGTTTAATAATTTGGCGGCAAACTCCCATGACGAAGCTATTCCAGGACATCCTTTGAACCCTCCGAATTGTGGCATACCCTCCCTTCATTATTCTTTCATCTTGCAGAATCACTTGAGCGGTCTCTGGAAGCGCTATGAGATGTCGCCTGCCCCTATTCAATTCCGCAATTCCCTCCTCACTATTCCACCAACCCATAGATCCACGGCGATTACGCCTTTTTGCAAAAGGTTTACAACGGCCGACAAACAAGTCAACTTTGAGAATGAGTTCTTCAAACGCTTGGTCATTTGCACGGTGTACACTGCCATACTTCGTTAAAATGACTTTCGCATTCCACAAAGCGTCGTGCACCCTGTTCTCCATGAACTTGGTGAAGCCCCTTTCATCCATCTCTTGAGGCCATTCGGGAACATGTAAAGCATCCAACATCTTCTGCATCATGTCCATCTTGAACTTCTGCGGACACTCCTCTTGATACCTCACATGTTTAGTGTCGAGTGACACCGTTGTTTCAGCTTCATAAAATTTGACAATGAAAGCCGTAAGAAATGCTTTGTACGCATTTGATGGAATCTCTCTTGCTGTTTCAATGCTTGGCCCACTAACGTTTTTGGCCTTCGCGGCCTTCTCTGCTCTTGGCATTGTCTTGAACTCTTCGTAGTACTTCGTGACAAGGTTAATGTCAGAGATGTATAATACTCCAATTGAAAAGTCCACGTCCGTGCCAAGACTTTTAAAAACAAAACAATAAGTGGGCCCCAGGAAAATGGATTCTTTCCTTCCCGATGAGAGCAGCCAATGGAGGATAGACCACCAAGCACTCTGCTCAACACTTGCAAGAGCAAGGGGGAAGAAGAAAGTGAGGGGTGGACGGAGCGTCCGCCCCTTTTATCCCTGGCGGACGTTGTCAGCCCGTTCGCCAGATCGGACGGGCCAAACGAGGCGGACCACACACCGGCGGACCGATCCGACGGCCGGGGTCAAGCGGCCGGGTACCCGTCCGATCCATCGGACGGGCACTGTCGAGCGGTCGCTGTTGCGCCCGACAGATCGGACGGACGACGCGAGGCGCCCGATGATCCGATGGGCGGACTAGCCGCCAGGCGGACGGGCCGACGGGTAGACAGACGGACTGTCGGGCAGACTGTTAGGCAGACGAACGGGTGGAAGGGCGGACGGTTGGTTTACTCCGGACTGCTGTCCGTCCGATGGATCTGGCGGACTCCACAAGGCGTCCAATCCAACGGACAGACGCTCTGAGTGGCGGACGGAATCTACGGAGTGGCGGACGGAATCAAAATGATTTCACATTTTTCTTGGAAGACTGGAACCCTCGGTAGGAATCAAATTTGATGTGTCTAACTTTTAATTTTTTTTTTTTATCACCCAAGACTACAAAACCATAAAGCTCAATGTCATATTCAACTATGAAACCAAATTCATGCTCCAATATAACTGATGCATAAACTACAAATATGTTTCGTTAGTGTAAAAGTAAATTTTCCATTCGTGTTGGATTTTTTCCCAAATTGAAGTTGAAAATTCCAATTATTACAATTCTCTAAAGCCAAACTTGGAAATCAAATTATATCAATCATGTAATACATTAAAGTAATACATTAAAGATTATTTACCATAATTGGAAAAAGAGACTATTGTCCATAACTTTCATGCTTAGACCTCTTTGTTTTGTAGAGGGTGAACTTTCGGTCACTTAAATAATTTAATAAAAAAAAATTCAGATTCATGTTTATTTTCTATACCATTAGAAAGTTGCCTTCCAAATTTCTTGCTCTTCTTAGCATTTCTACAATAAGTAGAGACACAAACAACTTATGGAAAAAAATCACGGCAATTGACAACAAGATGGGGTTCACGCTAGCTCGTAGGTGGAGGCCTTCGAGAGACTTTGATGCGATGCAGAATATTAAGTCTTTCAATACCAAAGGCTTTAGTGATTGGYTTAGGGAAGTTCCACAAAAACTATGGCTTTCAGTGAGAGAACTTTGGATTTCCGTCGTGCTCTCCTTTGCCTACAATGAARAAGAATTTGAGTGAGTGAATTGTATTGAATCGAAAAAACCAATAACAAGCTAAATGTTGTTCTTTGAAACATACTGTTTCAATCTACCTTAGATGCTTGGTATTCATCAAATCATTGAACAAGAGAAATGTAGGWGMTTACTYTGTATGGAAAATGACGWGTAAACRAGAAGCTCTTCTCGCTGGTCGAATAGAGAAGGGTCGAGCGACAAGCACATCCCAATGGAAGTGAGAATTTATGAACCTGTGCACAACCTCTCTCTAGTCTAAAATGAATCYTGGGACGTTTCTTCTTGCAAAATATACTGCTTGGATCACTGTCCCCATTGGAGGATAAAGATAAGAGACTATACATAATTAAAGAGAAAGTTTGCATGACTGCATACCACATATGTTGTACAAGTAATTTGTGGACCAAAACGACTGAAAAAGTAGATCTTTTTTTCATGATAAGATGTGTGTGGCATTTGTTGAAGACCGCAAAYTGGGAAAAGTAGAAAAGTAATTAAAATATTATTTATGCACTAGAAATCTTCAATGACCTATTAGTAGCCAGACAACATTGGGAAACATCCCCACTGACGTGCAGCAGTGTTTAGGATTACATCGAATGGCAAAGAAACCTAAACATYGATATATACATAAAACTAATATAGTATATAGGGGACATAACAAATTCTTACTGGTTCACACTTGACTTGGTGAAGCGGCCACAATTGTGTAAATCATAGTGCATGGATTTGCAGTCAATGGCATGTAAACGAACATTATTAACCTTTCCAAAACAAAATAATGCTTAGTAGAGAAGGCTGCCATGCCCCTCGGAACAAAAGTGTTCCGGTTGAGTCCCCCAAAGTTCAACCGAAATCCACGAAACTAGTATTCATCAACAGAATGGAAAAATGGAATGTTGACGGATATATAATCATATGATATTAACAACAGAATGTTTACAATGTAAGCAACKCAAAGACTGAGACATAATTAAGAACTATATATGGCTACAGAGAAAGCAAGACAATAAAGCCTTGGTAATATAACATCCTATAAAGCTAGTACATGAGTGAGATAGAATGAAAGTCGTATAACAACAACCATGACTGAGGCTCTCTTGGTACCGAGAGACCTTCATGGACTCTTAGAGGAATGCAATGTGGGGCCATGATGATATTTTGGGTTGAGGAAGTATACACAAATATGTTTTCCATTTCTRCGTGAGGRAGAACTTCGTGATCCATTCATGTCATTCCATCAAAAAGGTTAGGAAGCTTACAAGATGAGCAACCTAGGTTCACGAGACAAGGTTTATACGTTAACCCAGAGATAAATGTTTTCCAATATCCACATACTGCTCCGTAATTGCTGGTTTGTTTCTAGAAGGACTCGGGCCAACAAATCACCATAACCAAACGTACTAAACATACTCCAGAAMTAAAGCCCACATCAGGAAAATSAGATAAGAAAGTATCGTGATGAAAATGTGTTCAGAGTGCAAAGCTACAATGTCAAGAGGACAATGGCAGAAGTCCATGCTATCCTCAGTGACATGAAAGGAGCTCACTTCTATGTTATCACCTAATGATGTACATGTTGACTGGGGGAGACATGAGTCCCTCTCTGTACATATCATCAATGGCAAGGTCCAGCTCTCTAATCAAATTCCCAAGAATACCCTACGACTAAGAGCTGGACAACTCTCTGTAATGTCCGCGACATCCGCAGCCACCACCATTGACATTGGAACATTGTCTTGGGTCTTATCACCATTGATTCGGGCCACATCCGGAGAATTTTGCCCCTCTAACTCAGGTTGAGGTGCGTCCTCAACCTCGTTGACGGCGACATCCTGGACCATCGAGTTATCCGGAGTCGCCTGCAAAAGAAAAAGACGAATTTTAAAACCGCTACGTGAAAGGAAAACTTCCCAACCCTAAAACAGCCAGTCAGGGCCGAGTCAAGCCCGACTGCTACCCTTCCCCTGGAATCGCCTCAGCCGCATACCACAGCGAGCAACAACAGACACACACATCGCGAAGGAAGAAAAAAAAAAAAAAAAAACCCGCACCCCAAAATCGCTTAGCTGCCCACCCTTACCTCCTCCTCTCGGGGCCGAGAGACAGCTCCTAGCCTCAGCCGCATACCACAACGAGCAGCACCAGACACACACTTCGCGAATGAAGAAAAAAATAAAAAAACCCGCCTCCCAAAATCGCTTACCTGCCCACCCTGTCCTCCTCCTCTCGGGGCCAAGAGACGGCTCCCAACCTCAGCCGCATACCACAGCGAGCAGCAGCAGACGCACACATCGCGAAGGAAGAAAAAAAAAAAAAAAACCCGCCCCCCAAATCGCTTACTTGCCCACCCTGTCCTCCTCCTCTTGGGGCCGAGAGACAACTTCCAGCCTCAGCCGCATACCACAACAAGCAGCAGCAGACACACACATCGCGAAGGAAGAAAAAATAAAAAAAAACCCGCCCCCCCAAATCGCTTACCTGCCCACCTTGTCCTCCTCCTCTCGGGGCCAAGAGACGGCTCCTAGCCTCAGCTGCATACCACAGCGAGGAGGAGCAGACACACACATCGCGAAAGAAGAAAAAATAAAAAAACTCGCCCCCCAAGATCGCTTACCTGCCGCCCTTGTCCTCCTCCTCTTGAGGCTGAGAGACGGCTCCCAGCCTCAACTGCATACCACAGCGAGCAGCAGCAGACACACACTTCGCGAAGGAAGAAAAAATAAAAATAAAAAAAACCCGCCCCCCCAAATCGTTTACCTGCCGACCCTGTCCTCCTCCTCTCGGGGCTGAGAGACAACTCCCAGCCTCAGCCGCATACCACAGCGAGCAGCAGCAGACACACACTTCGCAAAGGAAGAAAAAAATAAAAATAAAAAACCCGTCCCCCCAAATCGCTTACCTGCCCACCCTATCCTCCTTCTCTCGGGGCCGAGAGACGGCTCCCAGCCTCAGCCGCATACCACAGCGCGCAGTAGCAGACACACACATCGCGAAAGAAGAAAAAATAAAAAAAAAAACCCGCCCCCCCAAATCGCTTACCTGCCCACCCTGTCCTCCTCCTCTTAGGTCAGGAGCCTTCGTTTGTTGGTGACGACATGTTTTGGAAGCTTAAGCCTAGAAAATATAGGGCGTATGGGGTTGTAGACTTGGTTGCTTTCGTGGGCAAAGAGCCTGTCTTGTATAGGCAGGCCTATTCGTCGTCTTTGTTTCAAACTCCTCCTCTGAGTCGTGTAAAGGTCGAACCGTCTCCAAACAATCTAACTGTACTCATTTCTGATTCAGATGGTGATTCCCTCCTTCCACCCCGTCACTCACACACTCCATCGTCAGTGTCTACGTTGCCTTCAGTTGGTTCTATTCCTCCAGACAAAGCAAATATTGTTGTTATGGAGAGTCTTCCTGTAGCTTCTGTAATAGAATGTCTGCAAAGATTACGTGCGCAAAAAGGATGCCAGAACATCCTCTCTAAGATTGATTATGGAAGTATAGACATTCAGAGAGTGAGAGTCTTGCCCCCAACGTTTTATGGCGACGTTATATTTGAATTGCCATCCGTTATCACCGATGGCAATTCATCTGCAGCTAAACACATGTCTGGGATGGACAAGCGCTACGACGGTCATGTTTGGTCAAAAACAGCTACCACTAATATAGTCAATCGCATAGGCTTGTCCTTCCGCACATCCGTTTGCTTAGGACATCTACGATGTATGAACCCAAGCTGTGAATACCTAAGTCGTGTTCATAGAATTCATGACGTCAATGAGATGGAGTGGAAAGGACTATCTCCTACGATAATTGAGGTTGGAGACAAGCATCCTGTAGGATCCACGCTGGTTTGCAAACTTTGCAAAGTGCCTCCATTGTGTGTTGCACGCTGCAATGTACGTGTATATTATGTCGTCGGGAACAAGAACCACACGCGGGCATTTGTTCATCTTGGCAGACACGACCATCCTGTTAAAGATGGGGAACTYAGAGAAATACAGGAGAAAACACGGTCTCTTATTGGTGAGCAGTTAGAAAGAACTCCATCTGCAACAAATTCGTCCATCGTCATGGAGGCAACTAAAGAACTACTTGGCGGGTTACTTCTCTGCCCGGAGGGAAGCATTGTAAAGACCCTGGAATTCGATGAACTTGTCCCGGTATTAGACAAATGCAAGTACCTGAGCTCTCCTAGTATAAGGAATGAGGTTACCTCCTTTAAGTATTTGAGGAGGTTTGAGGTCATTGACAGCATTACAAAGTTGAGAGGGGCTAGTACATGGGCTTTCGTCCAGGAAAGCAGATTCTCAGGGCAAGGAACGGATGTGGATAAAGTTTTTATATTCAAGATGTCCGAAGTGGGTCCAGGCAGTGGTGTGGACTTAGTGAAGCACATGCAGAGCGGAGGCGACCTTGAATCTTCTTGGGTCATGTTTGACCATGTCAAACGTGTCCAAGGTTGGACAACTATGGCATGCCACGTTTATGACTCATCGTATTGTCGTGTTATGACAATTGCTTATTGCGATATGCAGTCAGAGGATTGTGCAGCGCAAGTTCTGTTCTAGAGGAATCTGAATTCTATTCTTGAAAGACACGGTGTACTTGAGACCCAGTTCAAGGGCTTCATGGCAGACAGTGCGCAAGCAAACTGGAATGYAGTAAGGATTGTGTATGGATCAGGGGACACTGCAGAACCAATGCTGAACCGCGAAAGAACCTGCCTCTTCCACTAGACGCAATCTATGGAGAAGCACACTAAGGCTGAAATTCGTGGAGACCTTCAAGATCAACACCGTCTCCTATGTAAACAATACAAGAATGCCAGTTCTCCGGACGAATCCAATTCCCGATTCCTTGCTATCAAAGCGTGGTGGTTATCATCAGGCGCTGCTACAGAAGAAGGGATACGTCGCCTAGAGTTGTGGCTCGCATTTTGGCACTTCAGATATCATCAGTGGGGCGGATATGACCAGCTTGTAAGTTCAAATTTTATGCTGCCATCATATTTGTTTTACATTATACATTGCCATTATATTGATTTTTATTGCTTCAATCAAAAAGAAATTCAGTAAACTTGGTTATGCACTACATGACGAGGATACTTCTCCTCCTTTGTCCTCAAAATATTCCATGGTGTTGGCGTAGTCATATCCTCTCTCGGCCACGAGAAGTGTTTACAGTGCAGGTCAATCATATGATTTTAATGTTTGGTATTTATTTGTCCTCAAAATATTCCATGTTGTTGGCGTAGTCATATCCTCTCTCGGCCCCGAGAAGTGTTTACAGTGCAAGTCACTCATATCATTTTAATGCTTGGTATTCATTTTTTCTCCAAATATTCCACGATGTCGATCTAGTCATATCCTCTCTCGGCCCCGAGAGGTGTTTACATTGCAGTTCACTCATATGATTTTAATGTTTGTAATTTATTATGAATGCAAAATCTTTCAGACTCCGAGCTCTTAGAGATGCCGTAGTGCAATATGTCTGAGACTGTTCACAATAAATGGCTTCAGCAGTCGGGCAAAAGAGGTAAAGATCTTTACATTGCCACAGTAGATGATTTTGTGAGAGCGTTCATGCAAATGGTAAGGTATTACCAGTATTTGAAGGGAAACCACGCTGGAACGGGACCCGGAAAAGAAGAGCTCAGTCTACGAGTTGCGCAACGTTCTGCGGAGAGAACTGGAAATCCGAAGGTACTCACGGAGGCCATTTCCAATATCCCGAACTTCGAAGAATTCTTCAGTAGACAGCCCCATCTCGAAGGTGAAGAAGTTTTTGGATTGCAGAAGAGGACAACAAACATGGCACTCGGCTGCGAGTTTGATTCACATAGACCTAACAAGGTCAACTTCTCCCATCCGCGCATTGAAACAAGATCTAAGCGAGCCACAACAAGTAGACAGACATTGAACCCGATAGTGGAAGAAGTCTCTCCAGCCATACTTGAAGAATTTCATGATTCCAGAGTAGGTGAAGAGAATTTGGGAGGGCAAAGAGTTGTGTTGACGCATGTAACAACAATTGAGGAGACCATGTGTGACGAGACGAAATGGCACATCGCTCGTTTACCGAAGACATCAGCGAAGGCATGCTTTGCACTTCAAGCAATTACGAAGAAGAAGTGCACTGCACAAATAGTCCATAACAACATGGCTACCGCAGCTCCAACATATACAGGTATGATGGTTAATTACAGAAAAAAACGAAGTGAGCGCATGCAGTTTTTTTTCTGCAACGACGGGTTAGGTTTTGTAAAATATAAATGGTCTCACAATGGGTGGGAGTGTGGGTAAAAACGTGGCCATTTCCCACTCATATTCGAACCATGTACATTGGATGCCAATACCTTGGTGAACACTACGTCGTATGAAATTATAGTATACAAGAATCCAATGTCCACTATGTTCAGAGCGGTTCAGGGTTTTAGTACTAAGCGACGGCGGACGGCTAGACGCAGGCGGCCTGGCGGACGGGTGGTCTATCGGGCGGACAGTGTGACCAGATTGGCGGACCTGCGGCCGCGCAAACGAGCGGATGGAGAGGCGCAGGCGGATTGGCGGACGGTCGGACGGTCGTGAAAGGCGGACGGGCGGGCGGACGCGCGGACTGGCGGGCCCCGAAGCGGACCCTATCGGACCGTAGGTCCGGGGCTGCTTTGCCTCGTCCGGGGCCGGTCCGGTGGCGGCCAATGATTAGGTTGGAGGGCGGACGGGTATAAGGGCGGACGGCCTCCTCATTCCCCCTCACTCCTTTTTTCGTTCGGCGCCAAGTCGGACGTGCTACTATTGCGTTGGCACCAGTTGCTCCTACGTGGTGGAGAGTTGGGGTCTTATTTTTTTCTATTGGAGAGTTACCATTTACGTACATTGCACGTTCAAGACATTCACTGCATCGAGGTTCAAAATTCAAATAGTGCATCATGACAAATCAAGCTGCTGCGCCAGGTCACGGAAGTGATGCGAGGACGGAAAATCAAGATTCGACCAAGAAGAAGGGTAAAGCAAAGGGAGCCACCTATGGACTACACTTCGAGATTCTAGATGATCCCAACATAAAAGCGGAGAGCGGTTGGGAGCAAGAACAAGCTGCATATTGGCCCTTTAAATTGTGCAAGCAATATGTCAAATTGTATCACATTGACAAACTATGGCCTTGAGATTCCCATGCGGCCCACACATGAGATTATTGTTGTAAGCCGTGGACTTGCCTCAATGAACATTTTGTGCACCGATCGGAGGAGGTGTGGCGAACATCTTTAGGCGAAAAAAAAAGGAGTAAAGGATACATTAATTACAATGTGGTGTGTATGGTGTACGCGGAACTGATCTTGCTTAAAAAGGTGGATTGGAGCACGTATCCAATGACAAAGGGCTTGGAGCTTCAGTTGGAGAGCAATCAAAAAGATATACCGGATTTATACAATGTGGAGGGTCAACTAAATGAAGCAATTCAACCCACGGGAGTACCGTCGAGACCTATAATGCATCAAAGAAAAGGCAAAGAGCCCGGGGACAATGAAACGCACCTCAAGTACACCGGAGCTTCAGCGGAAGTGGAAATAGCACGCTTGGAAACTACGGAGGAAGAAATGTTTCTAACTCTCCAAGCGTTTTTCATATCCCAATTAGTGACAACAAACGTACCTATCCTATCCACAATTGCAGAGCCTGAGAACCCGGAAGTGGAAAGCGTATCACGTTCTTTGTTACGGAAAGAGGTCAGAAAAGACAAACTAAACCGCGCCAATGCTACAATTGACAATCTCATTGACAGCAATGCATTGGACCCCATCTTTGGGCCCTCAACTCAGTACCTGCCAGCCACGTCGAGTCCAATATTGAGTGAAGCTGTGGAGATTTCTTTGCCACCACCGAATGAAAGGGCCTCCGAGTGCGTGGTTGCATCCAAATGCGTTGGCGATACAGAAATCGAGAGCAACCACCCGCATTTGTCGAAATTGAGCACTTTGCAACTGGAGGTTCTTCGTGCCACGTCGAATCGGAGCAAACTAGAGAATTTGTTGAAGTGTTTTGATGGTTTCTACTCATTCGAGGAACAACAAAGAGCATCTGAAATCGAGCATCATGGCGCTGACTCTTCTCCCTTGCAACATACAATGGGGTTGGCTGAATCTGTGAATTGCGCTGCCCAATTGACATGTTCTGCTCAATTTGTAGCCGAAATGGCCCCGCGTGTTGTCGAACTAGGAGAGCAATTTTCCGCAATGTCGCCCCAACTTCTCTTTTCAGCAATGACTTTCTTAAAGTTCACCACTTCGCTCAAACCTCTTCTAAAGGACCGTTTAAAAATATTGGAGAAAGTGGTGGCTTATAAAAAGGAGAACCAAGAGTTGCGAAAACAGCTGGAGACGTCCAATGAGTCTAGCCGTACCATTCTGGATGAATAGAAGCAGAGGTACGTTGAAAAGTATGCAATTTGGCAGCGCACCAAAGACCTGTATGACGAAAAACTTAGCAACCAGAATGTGTTCATTCTTGAATTGGAAGACCGAGTCATAGAGCTATATGACATTCTGGCTTCATGTGGCTTCCCGAATGTTCCGAGGAGGGCAAGAACTGAAGACTTCCAAGCCTCCCAGACAAAGTAGACTGGCGGATGGTTTTGATGAAGCCAATAAACAAAAATTGGATGCACTGTGGGCTCACTTTTTTTATGCTACAAACATCCCGTTCTCCGTAGCTAGAAATCCAGCATTCAAAGAAGCGGTGAAGTAAACCGCAGAGTTCAATAAGCCTTATTCTCCACCATCGTATTACAATCTACACAACAAGTTGCTTGATGAATCAAAAAAGAACATTGAGGCGAAATTGAATCGACGGACGGAAGACAGTATTAGAAAGTTTGGCGCGAAATTGTCTATAGATGGGTGGAGCTCTATTAATAACCGGCCCTTGATAAATGCTATGCTCATATCTTCCGCAGTTGAGCAATTCTTGGGGTCGGTGGACACTTCAGGAATAGAAAAGAATGCAATCTATTTGGCCGAAGTCTTGGAAGAATTCCTGGAGCAAGTAGGTCCTCATAATATGGTGCTGGTGACCGCAGACAATGCTCCCGCGAACCCTGCAGCTTAGAATTTGATATTGAGTAAATATCCACATATTTTTTTCCAAGGCTGCGTGGTGCACGCTCTGAACTTGTTGAAAGATTGGGGTGCACAACCATGGATAGTAAAATTGGTGGAGGAAGCCAAAAAAATTCTGACATTTTTCAAGACTAGGCATATGCCCCTTGCTATTTACCAAGATCATGCAAAAACGGGCAAGAATCTTGCGTTGCTCATGCCGTATCTAATTTAATTATGATCGAGCGTTTGATCAAAGTTAAAGCGGAATTGCAACACAGTGTGGTGAACGTACGATGGGATGAGTACGTTAAACTCCTACGGAACAAGAAGAATAAAACCACAGGACCTCAGTCTTTATCTTGAAATGTACACAGGGCTATTCTGAGTACCTGTTTTTGGAGACATTGTACAAATTTTGTGGAGTTGATGTCACCCGTCATGCACGGTTTACGTGATTTGGATGCAAAAACGCCGTGTATAGGGAAGGTGTTGGTAATTATGCGTGCCATAAAAGAACATGTCCTCGGGTTAGCAACCGGACCCTTTCGACGGCGCCAATATAGAACCCCGCCACTAGTCTGAGCGTATCATGCACGACACCAAATGATCAACATGGATCTGCATTATACAGAAGCTCTGTTGAATCCCTATCTTTTGAAGGATAAGGCGTTAGCGGACGATCTAGAGGCGACAGCGGCATACAAGCGGGTTCTGATGAAAATATGTTTGCGTGAAACGTATCTGCAAGTGGTCAAGGAATTTGTAGCTTTTTGCCTTAGGGAACCTCCGTTCCACAACATGTTGGAGCCGGGTGACTCTAAATTGTCGGCACATGCTTAGTGGGATTTTGAAGGCGCATGTGCAAAGCTTATATCCCCCATCGCAAAAAGGATATTGGCCCAACCGGTGTCGGCGGCGGCATGTGAACGCAATTGGAGTAGTTATTCTTTTGTTCACAACAAATCTCGCAACAAGTTGCAGTCCTCAAGAGCGGCGAATTTGGTGTACGTCTACACCAATGCCAAAGTCATAGCCGCATCAAAAGAAAAGGATGAAAAAAAGTGGTACGATAAGAACGTGGAATCAGAGGAGTTTGATGAGCCAAGGTCAGCAGATGAGGCTGATGAGCCTGGAGATGATGATAACGCCTCAAATGCCACAAACGACGATGTGTATGATTCGGATGAGGAAATTCTAGGTAGTCTTCATGCGAGCATTGACGACTTCGGAGTCAATGGCAGGGAGGTGTACGACTATCCATCGAATGAGGACGACTGTGGACATGAAGAAGATTTACCCTCAGTAGCGCCATTTTTAGATGGAAGTCGGCGCTTCAATAGTGAGGTAATTCACGAGGATAGGGAAAATACTGTCGTGGAGAGGATGGACGGGCGTGGGCCGGCAGAGGGCGACAATGAATCTCACGAAGGGGTTGAAGTGCTCTCAATTCCGAGAAGTCCGTACATGGCACCGCCGCGCAGGCAAGAAAATGAGCAACGCAATGACAATGTAGAATTTGAGGAGACAATTGCGCTGCATGTAGAGAACACAAACGTCGCTGAAGTAGCGGTGGGTGGGAACGGACGAACTGGACAAGACGATGAAGGACTGATGAGAGTGCAGGAAGGCAAACTCAAAATAGAATATTGGAAGGGTAAAGAATGGAATAAAGCTGAAATTGCATGAGTTAAGATTTGATTTATTAAATGGAAATAATAGATGAATCCARCAATGGGTGATGCAATAGCTAGTTCCATTGGTTGAATGAACCAAGCTGCACGGTAGGCACTTGCACARATGATGAAAGGAGCAAGTCTTCCAAGCACGATAGAATCCTTGGAGTTTTACCTTYGACTAATTTCCTCATAAGTAACASTAATGGYCATAAAGKAACAAATAAACTTTGATTTTGTCAACAGAAAATAACTTTTGCATTGCAATCAATTTCTAAGTGTGTGACATTAGACAAACTTAATCCTCCCCTAGAGCAAACCTACATTTGTGTGTAGATTAGGGTGTTTGCTTAACTCCTAAAGTTCCTCAATTGTTTCTCACCAAAAACACTTCAGAATTACATAATCTAATGCAAATGAAAGCAGAAGAATTTGAAAAAAATAAAATTCTATTTTTAGCCATAAGATCTTTAACTTTAGAACTAAAAAACATGCTTTCATAATGTCATGAAATTTGACTAGATGGATTGGAAGATTATAATGTTTGGAGTGAAAAACTAGTTTTTTTTTYTTCCCTGCATTATAAGGCCCCCGTTGACTTTGATTTTATTTAGTTTTTTTTTTTTGCACTACACAAGGCAAAATTTTTATACTAAAATGGCGTATATGATGTTAGAATCTTGTACAAAACATTTTAGAGGTAGATGTGTGGTGTAGCACGTTCAAGAAAATTGTGGAAGGAATGAAGGTTCAAGGATTGCCAATATGCATTTTAGTATCCYAACAGTCATAAAGAAGGTATATACTATATCTTATTGTAGAAAAAACAAAAACACAAAAAAATGTCAAAATCTCTAACTTTTACATGGAAAAGAAGAAGTTTTTTTGGTACCTTGTTCAAAATATAATGAAAATATTTGACTTGCGTTAAAATTGGATGTTTTACAAAAGAATTTTTTTTTTGAAAATTTCAAATTAAATAATATTATCTATTAGAATAAAAAATCCCAATATTAATGGAATCTTGTAGCAAATTTTTGGAGCTGCTTGGAGTCAAGGGTTTTGCCTTTGAAAGCTTATAACTTTTGATTGGAGTGTCTCCTTAAAATAAAAACATATCCCCATGAAGCACTTGTAATGCCTTACTTTTACCAAAAATCTCAAAAAATTTATAAAAAAATGTGAAATCACAAGAACCTCTCCAAAATGTGAAATGTCTTTNAAAATTGTGGAAGGAATGAAGGTTCAAGGATTGCCAATATGCATTTTAGTATCCCAACAGTCATAAAGAAGGTATATACTATATCTTATTGTAGAAAAAACAAAAACACAAAAAAATGTCAAAATCTCTAACTTTTACATGGAAAAGAAGAAGTTTTTTTGGTACCTTGTTCAAAATATAATGAAAATATTTGACTTGCGTTAAAATTGGATGTTTTACAAAAGAATTTTTTTTTTGAAAATTTCAAATTAAATAATATTATCTATTAGAATAAAAAATCCCAATATTAATGGAATCTTGTAGCAAATTTTTGGAGCTGCTTGGAGTCAAGGGTTTTGCCTTTGAAAGCTTATAACTTTTGATTGGAGTGTCTCCTTAAAATAAAAACATATCCCMATGAAGCACTTGTAATGCCTTACTTTTACCAAAAATCTCAAAAAATTTATAAAAAAATGTGAAATCACAAGAACCTCTCCAAAATGTGAAATGTCTTTYTGGGGACACTTGGTYCTTTAGGRGGKTAAACTTGGATTTMCACCCTACAATACTTCTTCTTGTAGGTATTTGATATCAAGTTGAGGATACTTCTTGTTGCATGCATTCGATACAATATAATTATGCATTATTCTACAATTATCCACAGGCCAAGGATAGTTCTTGTTGTGGGCATCCAATACAATTCATGTATAGACTATCTCAAGAAGAAGTATCCTCAGGTCGAGGATACTTCTTGTTGCGGGCATTCAATACAATATAGTTATGCACTATTTTACAATTATCCTTGGACGGAGGATACTTCTTGTTGCATGTGTCCAATACAATTTATGTGTGAACCATCTCAAGGACAATTATCTTTAGGCCAAGGATACTTTTCATTGTAGTCACTTATTTATTTTATAATTGAAATTTCATTTTTTCACTTTATATGAATTTRTTGACAAATTCGTATAAAAATTAAGTTCTTCCATCTAAAATACTATTGAGCAAGGGAAATTGAACAATTTTCATGTTCCTTTTCATTCCTTTGTTTTTAAAAAAAAACTATCTAAGGGCCATATTTGAGACAAAAAGAACAATCCGGAAAACCAATTTTCAACAAAATAGTTCATAAATATGAAACTAATTTAAAACTGTGTCTTAATTCATATTTATGTCTAATTTTAATTCTAAATTTGATATATTACTATTTTTTCTTATTTACAAAAATCTTTAAAAATCACATATTTTTACACATTTTCAAAGGACTAAGATTTCTAAAGATCTCCATTCTAAAACCATATGAGATGTTTAAATACAAACTTAAAAAGATGCACAACTATTTTTTTCAATAAAAACCTCAAATACATGGTCGTTTCACTATTAGAATGTGACYAAGTGCTAGGTATATTAAAATTAAGAAAAAATTCAATTTTTGAATTTGACCTMTAAAATACATGGTTCTTGTRTATCTATATGCTTTTTATAATACCGTGCATTTTTGTAATTTTCCAATATTTTTTCACTTCTAGAAGGACATCTTTCTAAAGTCCGAAGAGTCTTTTTTGGGATACCTGTATCAGACCACTACCCATATAGTTCATTTAACCCCTAAAAATCCAAAGTCCCAAGGTGGGCTTCTGGACCTATTGGGAGGTACCCAGACTCTCAATTTAAGCCCAGAGAAATTAAACTTTTTTGGTAAGATGGGAAAAAATAAGCACTTTGTGGGAGTCTAATTTTTACAACAATAAAATTTATAGATCAAAAGTTATGAATAAATATGTAGATCAAGAGTGYTTTTTCTTGTTGGCCTGGCACAGCCTAGCCAACTACCAAAAAAACTTCATAMAAATTAGAGATTTGGATTTTAGTCCATTTTTATGTTTTAACACTTAGGAGGTAGCATCAATCCTTRTTTTGACCATTTGTATTAGCATTTTATGAAGTATTAAGTTCACAATAAACCAAAAGGTAATTTGTCATATTTTGAACCTCTATTCCTTGCATWATTTTTTTGAAAATGCTAAACCCTTCCATTACCTCTAAAAATTGGTGTACAAGGAACTAACATCATGATCACCATGATGGTATAAAATTTAGACCATGCATAATGCTAAAATTTGACACCAAGCAATTTCAAAGTCTGCTGATCCAATTGATGCACAGATCAAAAAAGCTTTTTTCTTCATTTCAAACACTTTCAGCTTTTGATCTCTACTTATATAGAGTAGATCTATATAAACAAAAAACACTTTATTTCATGTCGTTCTCATTAGATTGTCATATTTATCAAAATGGGAGAGAGGCCAATTCCAATTTAGCTCGATTTAAGTTGAGTTTGACCTTTCCTATCCTAAAATGTATCARATACATACATTTTAAGGAGCTTGAAATGAATAGTCCCATTTTCCCACAATTCTTCCAATTTGATGAATATGATGATTTAGTGAGGTGAGAGAGAAAAATAGTTTTAGTTTTTTGACAATTAAGGCATATAGTAAGAAAAATATTTCAAGTTCATTTTACAATTCAATTTTCACAACTTTCAAGATCTAAAAATCCTACTAATTTTAGGTTACTTAGTGCCATATTCTCACCATTGGGATTGACAACTTTCAACTCCATGTTCCTACTCTTAGATTGCTTTTATTATCTACTTCTTCTTGTATGATGATTTTTGAAGAATAAAAATAAAGATTTTTGGAGGTGACATTCTTTTATGGATTCTCAATTCAAATATTCAATGAAAATTCAAGACCTATTAGTTGYTGAACATATATATTTTTTTTTCTAAGAAGTTTAGGAGATGAAATTTCACCAGGTATTTGAACATTTTCCTAAAATTAAAAGGCCCATCTTTGTATAATTCTATTATACCTTAAAAATTTCTATAATTCCCGAAATGCACCCYGAGTTCCGCGCTGGTATGATCCTTTTCACGGGTCGGTGCGACAGTTGTACAGACCCAAGTACTCGCCAAGACAAAGGGTTAAGAAGTGGGGAATGACAGGTTGGGTGTGGCCTCTCATGAGCATTATGATGGACGGCACCTCTGGTGAATACACTCACTGCACAGATGCTCAAACCTTAAGTAGTACTACCTCCATAAYAGCATATCATTTTCTAAAGGCATATGTATTTAAACTTGAAAGCTATAAGTGTTTTTACAGGTTCAAGCATGCCAGTTAGACTTCACCGAAGTTGGAGATTCGATTGTTAGTGTTGGTGTTTACTGAATTGTTGTCTTAAATCTGCACCTCGAGGGTCTCATCATTGATCCTGACTATTTTCCAGATACGGTGGACCACCAATTAGCAGCCGCTTCTGCTGGCCATAACTGCGCTGAGAACTACCTTCAGATACAAGTGAAGTACTTTCCTTCCATCTTCTCCTTGATATGTCCGCATAATCATTCTTGCTCTCCCTTCGCTGCTGCCTCTCATGTCTACCCAACTATGAGGCCAGGTCGAAAACTGACAGAGGCATCATGGCCTTRGAGAAGAATATTTCACATTTTTCTTAATATTTAAGAGCAGGAAAGGTTACGYACTCTAAAAGTAAGCAGGACCACTGCACCAACGGATCTCTACCGTTGTCCATAAGGATCARACTCTTGTATTTTAAAAATAACTAAATTAAAATTTTTAGTATTAATTTTCTGGTACTAGATGGTACTATTCCTGAGCACTTCAGTGAAACACCAGTTTGACACTCACTCTTTTGACACCAACTTCGAGCTACGATGCGAGAATGGTGACCACGGGATTTTTCCCAATTTCCTACATACATATTAGCCTGTGACTGAAGCATGGCGTCAAATATGTTGAGCAAAAAAATAGTTCAACTCAACCTAGCCTCTCTACCAAATCAGTCTGGAGGCAAACGAATCTAGTGCACCCATCATCGTTCAGACTTTCAAGCAAGAAACTGAAAGGTTCCTCACCAGCCAAAAACAATAATTGCAGCAAAACTCCGCTCGCGGATAACTGCGTCGSTCACACAGCCTTCAAGTGCGCACTTTCCCCCGCATCACCCACGATGTTTACACACAAGATTGAGTGCTTTCCTAGCTTAGTGCTCCAAGCAAAATTCACCTGGTGATACAGACATGAGCGAATTAATGATATTGCAATTAATGGCATAATATTTACTAGCAAATTAGAACCGGCTGCGCTTACAATAAGTTACTAATGTTTCGTTGCAAGCTGCAGGAGTACATCAACAGAGACTCGAGAAGAACTAAAACTCGAAGCAAGCCTTCAACTACAACTACKTGTACAGTACAACAGTACAGTGCTACTCTGCCATGGCCTATCCTAGTAATACCCACTGATCTACTTCTTTGATACCTGGAAATACAAGAATTTATTCTTCAAGCTTTGCATCATTGCGGTCCACATATATTCTTCAAGCTACCGTACTATGTGAGAAAGGTGGCCACAGGAATCCCCTCAATTTCCTACGTATATATAGCATGCGGAAGACTTCCTCGAGTCGCTCATTGTCTCAACTTCAGCTAGCGAAAAGCAACTAGAAATCTAACCCCTTCTTGTCGAGTCAGTGATCATCTAAGTGAGGTCATACGTCATCGCTCAGGTTCAAACACGCATTTAGATGGTTCTGTACCTGATAAAAATTTCCAGAAGCACTTGGCGGAGGAAGCAAGAATTTAGACGGCCCTGTACCCCTAAGCACGGCGGAGGATGCACCTGGGTGCATGCTATATCCGGGTCCCTTGGAATGCTGTATGCCTGGCACGGACAATATTTTCTACACTAGTCCAATTTGCCGGAGAAAATACCCTCTAGGTAGGCAAACGGATCACCTTCCTGCGTAACTTCGTAACCATGTTTTTTGGGGTTTGCTTTTTGGAGAAACCCGTAGCGGGCATTACACGTGTTTTCAAAAAAGCAAAGTACAAGCCGGCCAAGACCAGAGGCGAGAACGAACCCAGGCGGTCCAGGTAGCAGGCAAGCCGGACCACAAACTGAAAGCAAGCGCGGGAAGGGGTGGGGTGTGTGTGGTAAGGTAGGTGCTTCATTTGAGCGCGATCAACTAGCGATTTATGCCCGGGCTTTATTGAATCCTCCAGAGGATTTGAGCGAAGGTACGCTTGAGAAAGTGATGGCTGTTCGAMAGATGTTGGAGAATGCGGAAAAGAGGGGTTCTCGGAGTGGTCATGCATTTTTYCACCAAAGCTTGAGTGTACATTACTTACGACTTAATGATGTAGAGGCCTGCAAACATCATCTTTCCCTTGCTTTGAAGTCTTTAGAGGAGACACCAAGCACAACTGAGACATCACTACAGGTACTGCAGCCGTTGGGATGGATAGCTATGGATCTAGAAATTCAGGACTTCGACTGCGCTTATGGGATATGGCAGAAGGTATTCCGTGCAATGACGGAGACGCTGGAGAACTTGGCACAAATCAGTGAAGAGCATGCTTTCCGTTACTTCGAGATTAGTAAGCATGCATGTGTGGCTTTGGCTAAATGTCAAATGTACCGAGCAAAGTTTTCGAAAGAGAATAAGCATCAGCTTGCGGAGGGTGCACTAATATGGGCAGAGCGAGGAAAAGGGAGAATGCTCATGTCATTCATTGATGCATCGACACGAAGTAATGCTGATCCCGCTTCACATTTTGACAAAGGCCGTTTTCTGACTGACGACACCTTTGCGCTCAAGTTCATATGCAATTGGCTCCCAACTTCCCCGGCACTAATCATGTCTCAAGCAAGGAAGACGGTGTTTGTTGAATACACATTCATTGACTATATGAGCCTCCTGATACAAATCGTCATTGATGGTCCTGGCTCAGTTAGTACACTTCACTACTCAGGAATCATTTCCTTGCATAACATACTCGGCGAAGTTACTCGACATGAAGCAGAGACATACTTGAACGCTGTTCAGAACAGCTCTGAGGTAATGACGTGATACAACTACACCAATTATGTGGTTAGTAGCAATTTTTGAGGCTCTTGTAGAGCAGAACAGCAAAGTTTGTCAAGAACTGAGAAAAAACTTTTGGAAATATACATAGATGCCTAGACTTGTTTAGTTCTGAATGTGATAATTTACTATGCATGTGTAGGTGGATCCATGAGATCATGTTTTGGAAGTGTAATTTCTATGTTTGAGATTGAAGGCTCACAAAATGCTAGCTTGCTAATTGACTGCACATGATGACAGGCAATGCAGAATTCCGCAAATACTGTAACGTTCCAGGGAGAAATTCAAAATGTTTTATCGGCCATGAACAAATACTCAACAAATAGGATACCTTTCAACCCATGGATTCCTGGAATGGTTGTTGGCATTCAAAAGCACATCGGAGAGGCCATCGCGAAGCTCAGCCTTAATCGCAACTCGCTTGTGGATAAAGTGAGTTCTTCGTACTATTCAGCTTGGTTATATACAACTTCACTAGAGGCATGATAACCGGTYCTTTGTGAATGTCCATTTGGGCTCACTTTTCGGCGCAACTGTGACATTRTGACTAGAGGGTCTGCCTTTCGAGTGCAACAGAGAGAAAAAATTCCYGAAATTCCCGAAATTCCTTTAGAGTGTGCTTTTTCAAGTTCTAACGACAGAATGTAATGACTCGCTTTAARTGATTGAAAAGGGTGACGGTTGATGGCAGGAAATGAACAAGATTGCTGAATTGCTTCAGGCACTATATGCTATCTTGATCAAACCAATTAAAGAGGAATTAGCTGCTGTTTACGAGCAAGGCCGGGACACACTCGTCTTTGTGCCACACGAGGTGCACTTCCTTGCTCATGATCATTTGAGGGGTTAGTTCTAGACGTTTCGTGACAAAGTGACCTGCTACGCACCCTTATAACAGTTTCGAACTGACAAATGTTAATCGAATGTGCTTCGAATTTGAACAGGATCTCGGAATTGTACCCTTTTCTGCATTACATGAATCTGAAGAATCACCGCGCTATCTTATTGAAGACTATGCAATCTCTGTTTCCCCATCAATTTGGTGCACCAGGCACTGCCAGTATCTCTACGAGAAGGTAGTGTTATCATGATCTTCCAGTTTCTGAGATCTAGTATTTTGTTCGATCTTTAAGGGAATCAAAACTGAGGTAATTCTATCATGGAGGCAGACAATCTCAGAGTTCCTATCACTCAGATTTACATTGGATCTGTTCGTAACATGCGTTTGTTCATTGCCAGATAGYCCGTTCTGGCTGTGAAGAGGGCGCAGTTCCAGTATTGGTGGGGAAAAAATCTGGGTATCCGCCTGAATATCAAGATCTTAGGCAGGCGCACAAAGAAGTGGATGCTGTAGCTGAAGCAATAGGCCAATCATCATCAATGATGGTGCTCAAAGACGACGACTTGAGTCACGCACAAAATTTGATGGAAGTTCTGCCCAATGCATYCTGGATTCACCTTTGTGTGCACGGGGAAGTTTCTTCTCAATTCCCTCAAGGCTCACTGCTGTTTTGCGACAATGGTAGTCAGAGGTTGACAGCTGAGGAAATCATGACAGTCGCACCGTCCGCATGGCGTGCTCGAGCTGTTGTTCTTAGTGCTTGTCAGACAGGCCTTGGATCAGTGGCAGGTATGCACAGTACTTGATTGCTATTTCGTCCATTCAGTTCTAGCTGCTGTGATCGTCTTTGATTTGAGAAGGTAGAAAATTTTTTAGACAGTTCTTTGCCAGCGTATTCTTGAGAACGCTATTGACGACATGTGTGTTATGCATGAAGGAGGGGGGATTATGGGGTTTGCAAGAGCTTTCATACTGGCAGGAGTGCCGAGCTCAGTATTATCCATGTGGCAAGCTGACGAAAGATTTTGCATCGAATTTATGCAGAAACTTTACAAGCAGTTAGCATCCGGTTACACCCTTGCATATGCAGTGCAGGAAGTAATCAAATCCATGATGCACGAATATAAGAAAGGCGAAAGAATATGCAGAGAACTGAAGTGGTCAATTTTACACTGGGCATGTTTTTCGTGTTTGGGCTCTCCAAGCGTAGTACTTCCCAATACAGAGCGGACAGATGGCGCCAGTTGTATCTAACCTAGCTTGCAATTGTATGAATGTTTTATGTACTACTCCCTTAACTCTGTCTTGGGACAGAGCCATAGGGTTAAGGTATATTAGACACTTTATTCACGCCGGCCACCTGGTTCGGAGTTCTTCTTCTTTACATACTACGAGATGTTCATTCTCCACAAATCTGGCTGCACCGACTCGCCTGTTCATGGATATCATTTTTCAACAATTTTCCATGTGGAATTGTTTCTCACCTGTAAATTAAAGCCACCGAGAGCATCGTTAAGCACTTCCAGGCTCCTTCCTTTATTAAAAGGGCCTGGAGTATGGAGCATAAAGTCCCCATAATAGTGCCAGGCACTATAATCGCTGCGTAATAGTGCCACGCACTATTACGCGGGCTTAACGCAGTGGGAGCCCCCTCACACGATGGGAAGCCCTCGTGTGAGGGCTTCCCACTATACAAAATTATTCTATTTAAGTGGTCCCCTACACTGCAGTATCCGTCTATTAGATATTTGTGAAGCAGCCTGGAGGCACATGTAAGGATATGAGTTGATGAACTCTTTTGACGGACGGAAGACACGTCCAGTGCGATCCGTTCAGCACCAGATATTGTTAGAGCCCGTCTCCATTGGGGTACTGGACCCCTCCGGCCTCCACGTCCTGGAGGCCTCCATTGCCGGCCTAGGTCCAGCGAGAGGGTCCGCCGGAGGGTCCAGCTCTAGTCCACTCAACTCGTGAGCTACAGAGCTGGAGGGGCTGGAGCTGGAAGGGCTAAATACAGAATGAAACAAAAGGAGCGGCGGTTGCGGTTTTAATGTTTTACTACACTGGTAAGTCACTTCAAACCTTTCTCTTTTTATTTGGACGCCTATTCATTTCTTAAGCCATTAGTTTGCTTGTTTTTGCTTTTATAATACTATATTAGCGTTTAAAAATACAAATAATAATTATATAACAATTTTAATTCAATTTTAATTAAACAAAAATTTGAATTTAATCAATAACTTTCAAATTTAGAATGGTCATTACTTCTATACTAAGTTTGAAAATATATTGAGTCAAGGGGATTATTTTGTACTTTAGTTGTGAAGGTTGAGAACTGAATTTTTTATATTTTTTTCCTTTTATTGCGCTTTTGCACTTTCTCTTGGCACTTAGTTATAGAAGAATGGAAAATCAAGCATCACCGTCGACCATGAGTGGATCAGTGAGAGCTCGAGTTGCTGCACTTGACTTGAACTCCCAATTGCAAGAAGAAGAGGTTCAAGAAGGAGATGTGCAAGGGGTGCGTCTAGGTCGCACCCTTGCTGGTGGAGCATGGTCCACCGATGAATTGTTGGTCCTTTACACAGCCTATCAGGAGTGGTCCGAAATTAGTGGGCCTAATAGTACCAATCACCACGTGTCACATCAAACTACTAYTCAGAAATGGGAGAAAGTGTCAGATAGGTGTTATGAATTAGGAGTTAATAGGAGTCCTAACCAGTGCAACAGCAAGTGGGATCAGACCAGGGCTGACTTCAAAAAAGTCTATGACTACGAGAAGAATGTGCCCAGCGGAAGATCGTCTTTCTGGTTTCATCCCGAGTCCAAAGCAAAGAAATTGTTCAAATTAAAAACAATCATGAAAAGAGAGGTGTACAACCATATAATCTCTTGGTTGCCTAGAGCATCTCGTGATGTGCGACCGGAGCATGTGATGGACATTACAATGTTGAACAATGCATCTATTATGTGAGCTATACCCTATCATTTTGTATGTATTGTACTTGTGATTATTTTTTTCATATAGGTAAGCTTCACTAGATGTTTAAATTTTTTTTAATGAATTATTATGTACTAAAAGTATTAAATGAAATGCCTTTTAATTTTTTTTTAAGGGAATTAATGAAGATTCTTTTCACTTGAGTATTTTCTAATGACATTACAATCTTCAATGTATTTAGGATCCGAACAAGGGGGACAAGATGGAGGTGAGCACGAGGATGATAGTGACGACGACGTAGAAGCAATGGGAACTCCATCGAGTACTGCAAAAAGAAGGAGGACATTGCCTCGATCTTCAGAAGCTTTACGGGATGCACTCGTCTCAAATAGCTTTTGGAAGAGTTTTGAAATCTTTAATACTAATGGTGAAAATGCTCTACTAAACAATTGATATCCTTCATTTTCTTTTTTTTATCTAAATTTTTTCAAAATTTAGGGTACAAGATGACTTCATATTTTTTTTCTAACTTCCTTGCCTGCAAAATAAAACTCTTCATAACTTAAGAGGCCGTCATATCATTGGAACAATATAATGCCAAGAAGAAATAACAACTTCACAAATCATGGAATTGTATCATASACTCTTATAGAATTCAAAATACATACTTAACCTCCATCAGTAAAGATTCAGTCGGCTCCCCCACACAAGCAAAAACGACTGAGAATTTACCACCGGCCTGGTCCCTTTTCAACTTCCAGGAAGCTCTAGGTCCTTCCCTCCGGGAGGCAATGGAGACCTCCCGGAGGGTGACCGGCCCTCCGGCCTGGAGGTCCGGGGGTCCAGCTCCTGGACCTCCAGGTTCCCAATGGAGTTTGGCCCTTAGCCCATGGCGTACTGTTGAAAACAGGTATGAGTATTTTGATGACACGAATAACACTGTGATGTGGAGAAGCCTTGTCATAATTGCCAAGCCATGCCCGTCTTCAAAACCCAGTCCAAGCGTTCCTCAAGGATCAAATGGGAGTGCAATCACAATGAATGAGCCGTGTCCAATTTGCTTTGGTGAGCAAAGCGATAAGAACRCACATAGAACCTCTTGCGGACATGCTTTTCACAAGAAGTGTGAACTTGTGGCAGAGGAGTGGCGGAACTTCGTGTCCTATGTGCAGAAAGCAATTTGAGATTCTTGAAGACAAGACTCTTATTTCAGAACAGCCTTGTAAAAGACGCCGGAGTAAAAGCTAAGGATGATCTGAGTTTTTCTGTTCAACCAAAATTGGATAAGGAATGACGGTGTTTGATCTTCATTAGGCTCGAGACCTGAACATAGGTCCTTTCCCAAGACAATCATAATGGAAGTGGCTRCAGACATAATATTTTTCATCCTGCAAGTTCAATACCCTACCTCTCAATCCTTTCTGAAATGAATAGACTYGTGATTTTCTTTCACAATTCAAATATGGTTTCATGTTTCTGAACTCGTGAGCTACTAGACTGAGGAGAACGTTGATCTGCACTTGTTGTGAGATGATGTTCTGTATCCTTTTCAACTAGTAGAATTCTCCTTTCATAATGAATGTTTGATTGTTGGGCCAATTCACTGCTTCTCTACATATTCGCTGATCAAGCGGACTAAATTTTCTGGTCTCAAACTACCATATTGTGTGTCATACTTCAAGAGTATGGTCACAGTGGAGACCGAACCCGACAACAATTTCTTTAAGCTTCCTCAATCTGTTGTAATCTACTTGTGCAAATCTCTGATATGGTGTTGTAAATGTCACTCACAACGCGTATCATACCAGAAGGGCTCAAGTCCAATTCTAAGTTATGGTAAACATTCTCTTCCAAGAAAATTAATATCAGCAAGTCAACAGTTAGCCAATCGATATTTAATGTCTAGAGCAAAGTCCACTATAAGAACTGGCGTTTTTTACTACGTTTTTGCAAAAGCACGTGACGTTCAAAAAAACGTGTGCCTGTTTTAAATGACATCTTGCGTTTTTTGAAAAGCGCGTGTTGGATTCTGCGATCTCGGATGATGTCCAAGCTAACAAAGACAAAAAAGCGTGCAAACGTGTCTTCGTCATCAGAAACGTCATGTGTCACCCTTGACGTCATACATAACATCGATTGAAATTTTCGGTGACGTCAAAAAAAACGCGGGATCGCCACGTCAGTGGTTTCCCTTCCAACGACTGCGGGCAGCGGTTTGGGAACCAGGGAGGACGCTGCCCGGCAATAAATTACTGCAAAATAGGGCAGTTGCTCCCTCAAGCATCATAAACTTCTTTTGAAGGGATGCGGAATGGGAGTTGGTGCGCACAAATTTTGCATGTGGTTCCTGTGCTTCTTACCAAATTGTACTGAAAGTTTTGAATGGTGTATTGTATAAAATGTATGGTGTACAGTGTATGATGTATTTTGAATGGTGTATTGTATAAAATGTATGGTGTACAGTGTATGATATATTTTGAATGGTGTATTGTATATAATGTATGGTATACAGTGTATGATGTATTTTGAATGGTGTATAATGTCATTGTGAACAACCAATCAATTTTTTTGCAAATGAACCAGCACATCTCACATGACAAGATGACGTCTGTATTGATGTCCCAAGGAACACTGTGACGTTGTATACGACATCTTGCATGACGGGATGATGTTTGTGTTGATGTCTGCAAAAACACCGTGACGTTGTACGTGACGTCGTGGAGAACAGGCCTCGGAATCCCAAAGCCTCATCAAAACTGACACGTGACACCTGACGTGGCAGTGCCACATCAGATTTTTTTTGGTCCACGTCAGATTTTTCAGTGGGTCCACGTCACTGCCCCGGGCAGACCGATTATTTTTGCAAAAAAATCCGCATGGCAGAAACAACTCGAAAAAAGGTGAGGTGGCTTTCAAGACCCCTCCACGTGCCACACTCTGAGCCGTTTGGTTTGGCCGGATTTGTCGTGACGTCACCGAAAATTGGGACGTTTCTTCTGATGTTCAGAAAAATTTGTCACGTTTTTTGACGTTAAAAAAAGAACGCATTTTGGACGACATCAACAATGATGGGTGGTGACGTCAAATTCAACGCAGTGACACGTTTTCCTGCGTTGTCGCCAAAAACGCAGGTTTCTTATAGTGGTCTAGCCACTGAGTGGTTCCTGACAATCAGAGTACAGTAGCATCATCGCATAGCTCTACTCCCGCTCACAAATATTTCATTCTCTAGAAAGCTGGCTGCACCGAGCCGGTTCACGGACATCATCTTGTAACATCTATTCTATGATTCTAAGCGAGATTAGGTTCACGCCTGTGAATGATCCTCAAACAATTTCAGATGGCATCATACGGTGGGAGGAGAATGAAACTGACCAGTTTCTTATTTCAGAGACATGATGTAAAGTCACAATTGTCTCCCTTTCAACTAGTTGAGTTTCAGGCTTTAGTAAACAAATGCTTCCATTGCTGAGTCAATTGACTGCATCTGTACTTTTTGCTGGCCAAGAGGACTGAATTTTTGACAGTCAAACTGTCTTGTGCAGTAAGTCTTATGACAGACGGTGGAGGACCGCACCCTGCAACAATCTCAATAAGAGTCAGGTTTGATGCATTTAACTTGGAGCAGCTTCTTAAAGCTTYAACTTCTTTGAGACTGGCTTTATATCAAGTAAATCCTCGTTTTTGAACTTTGAACTCTTCCCCTGCATTGCCATTTGAAAATTTTGAAGGTGTTGGTGCTTGGTGCGGCAAGGCTTTGGAGACCATGCCGGTCTTGGATTTTATTTTGTGAGTCAGGACCTTCTGAACCTCATTTGCTTCAAGTAGCCCATGCTCCATAAACCTGAGTACCATCTCTATACTGAGTTTTGGACCAAATTGCAAACTCAAGAAACATCAATAAAGCATTAAACCGATTTGAAAAACAAGGTTTGTATTCTTGACCAAATCTTTCATTGGCAATGCATAGCTTGCTTACCAAATATTAGCCATATCACTTGTCAGTATCTGTCGATGGAGTGATCCATAAAACAACCTCAATGCATCCCTTTGGTAATCAAACCAGCACCAAACCATGCCAAGTAACGGTTAGCATGATACTTAAACATAGTCACTTTTCAGGAATTACAACACTTGTTTACATGATGCTCCAAAATCACAAGGTGATAATGAAGAGGGGAGGAYACAAAACCAGAAACTTACTTCCTCCGGAGGTTCAAATCTTTGACCTAGTAAAAAAAACACTTTCTTCTTCTCCTGCTTTGTTTTCACAACAATTCCAATTACCATCTTGACAGACCGCACTAGTTCTTTTGAAACGTCTCTTCCCTTATTATGACACACACGTTAAATCGTCAGGTGTTGGTTTTGAAGTAACCAAAGGCTCGCCAAAAGAACAGAGACTCAGAGAATAGAATTCACAACTTGGTTTTCTAATCTCCAGACTTGTAAAAACAACACATAAACTAAAAACTATTAAGAGGTATGTCATACGTTTTTAGAGGTTGAATTACTCGTGGCAATCACCGACTCTATCTTTGTGACACTTTGTTGTATTCGCACATCCTTTCCATCTTCAGCCTTTGCTACTCCCATTGTTTGCTTTCTATCTTTTGAGGCTCTGGTTCAGTATCTCCCTCTCCCTATCATCTTTCAGTCTATGTAGCACCTTCTCACTRGTTGCCTGAGGTCTAATTACATTCTCAATCGATGAATTCCTATCTACAATGCTGACTTTGGGTTTTAGCTAGGAAGTTGTGACCGGCTTCCGACCTGTGTTGTCCTTCAATTTCACATAATCCCTACTAATCCTCTGAGGCTCCTTACTTGTACTCTTCTTCATATGATCATGACTACGCTTCACCCTATGATTCCCACTACTCAGTACATACTCTTTACCCGGCCTCCCTAGCGCTATTGCTACAAGCCTGCTACTCTTCGACGGATCTTCTGACATGCTTCTGGGTGAATCTTTACTACCCACAAGAATGGACCCTGTCCTTACGTTTCTAGAATTGTAATCCATCGGTCCTCTGAACTGCTCTTGTTCAACTACAGCCTATCCCTCCACCGAGAGGGTCAAGTATTGGTGCTCAATGAAGGTGCTAGCTTAGGGAAGATGAAATGCACCTGTACATTACATAATTGGTAGCAATCAAAAGTGGTGAGTCACTGAGCCCAAGCTTTAGTTACCAGCTTCGTTGACTCTCTTGCAAGAGCCAAAACTATCAGAGCACCAATATACACACAACTTTGCTTTTTAATGAGTTGTGACTGGACTCCGTATTCTACGTCAATCAGAATATATTCCACATCAATATCATTTASTTAGGCCTCAATGGACGACTATGATAYCGGGTCCATCTTGTGACATTCTTCCAGAGCTTAGATTCACTTGCTAGAGCGGAAAGACACATGTGCCTACTGTTGCTTGTCATATGTCCAATTGACAGTTAACAGCTGCAAGACTTCGAAACTGACCTCCTAGCTGAGAAAATGATTAGGAAAATAAAAATTATGGTCCTGCTAACTATCAAGGAGTACCAGAATAACATGGTACAACAATGACATGGGTAGGATGTACCATTTCAATTTCCTTATGTTATCTTTTACTATCCACAAACCAAAGTCTCATACTCCTTGTTATAAGGGCTTCACGACCAAGTAGRTGGATGATGGAGTCTGTAGGACTCTACTCTGATTGCTTATTTAACACWWCCACCAGTGACAACTACTCACATTGACGTATTCATACTCAAAGTAAAGCAAAAGAAGCCTGTAAATTGCCATTGTCCAATATAACCATATCCAAAGAAAGAAAACATCTTGATCGTCTCAAATTAGCTTAGTTTCTAACTTTGCCCATTACTCCATTCCATCCTTTAGAGTTTGTGTCAACAAAACTCTAAATAAAACCCATAAGCTATACCCCAGATGCGTTCTTAGGTAGACTGAATAAAAATGCAACGACAAGCTATACACTAGGACYTAGACGTATATAGAAGGACATGAAAAGAATAGCATTCTTCAAAGGAACCTGATTCTTAATTTCAAGAGGTATATTCTATACAGGTGTGTTTGCATCCATCTTCAAATAAGTACCAAMCTTGTGTAGGATGGCGGATGCAAATCCCGTGTTGATGTAGAATGCTTTTGTACAAGTTACATTGTGCAAAAATGTCGGAGCACATCTGGGACCGCTACCTTGAATACGGCAAGAAGATGAAGAGGGAATTGCAGTGCGCCTCGTTGGAAGACAATCGGTGGTTATTGAAGACTGCCGATATCAATGGACAGGAGGTCGTTAAATTTTTTTGCTTGGAATGCTGCAAGGAGGTTGGGAGGGGAAGTGGTAAGCACGAGAAGAGCAACATTCAAAATCTCTTCAACAATTTCAGATGGAAGCACTTGCTCAGCAACAACCACGTGAAGAATTGGTGCGCTCGTAATGGAGTGGAATATGCTGATTACCCGAAGTCCGTTGCTCCTAAGGGTAGGAACGTTCAATTGACTCTCGAGAATCGAGATGCACGAGAGGTTGATAGAAGAAGGGATTGAAATCATGGAAGCAGTGAACGCCAATTCGGGAGATTTGCAGAAGCCTTTCACCGTGTTCCAGCCACTCAAGGAAGGCAAGTGAAAAAGTTTCTGGATGAAGGTGCGCTGTTTCTATTGTTGGAAGATGCACAACCTGTGCCCGCCCAAGAAGAATTTGGAACCTAATTTGATGCACCACTTGCTGTCCAGCAAGCACTTACAGGCCGTAGAGCAGGCAAAGACGGGGAAGAAACACGGCACCCCACTCCTTAGTGGACGAAGAGGCCAGCTTGCCTTCTCCTCTGGCGTCAGCGTACACTCAAATCAACCTATAGTAAGAAGGTCCAGAAATGTGGCACATTCGGTGTAAATCATCATACTTTTTTACACTTGGTGTAAGCCGAGCCCATTTCCTTTGTAAATTTTAGACGTTTTTCTCTAATGTGTGGGATTTTGGGTCTATTTTGACTGATTTTTCCTATAGATCGAAGTTACAGGAATGCAGCGCATTCCGGGGTACACCGGTACACCTTTTTACATGCGGGGTACACTGGTGTACCTTTCCCTTTGGGAATGCATGTCATTTTACTGGAACGCACGTCGGAGCTCGGAAATACACCCTGACCGCGGGCGGGCGAGCTGATGTAGACCTGTCTCCTGCTGTAGGTGGAATGCACATCGAACTCAGAGATACACCCTGACCACGCGCATGCGAGCTGGTGTAGACATGTCCTTGTGCAGATAAACCCTAGGATTGAACTCTGCGGTACACCCTACTTGCGCGCCTCTTTTAAATAGCAGACCTGACTCCTTTGGCGTTGGTGGACTTTAGGACGCCCCGCAACACGCCTTTTCGGTGGAATGCGCMGTAGAGGTAGCCATGGAGCAAGGCCATTTCGGTTTTGGGTTTGGATTTAGGTCTAAAGGGCTTCGGATTTTGTCCCACTTGCAACGGAGAATGAAGGGGTGTGGTTGTAAGGGTATCAGCAGTTCACCCCGATATAGGGGTTGAGGGTGTCGGGTCAGCGCCGTAGAGGTAGCAAGGCCATTTCGGATTTGGGTTTGGTTTTGGATCTTCAGGGCTTCGGATTTTGCCCCACTTGCAACAAAGAGGGAAGGAGTGCAGTTTAGGGTGGGTATCGGCAGTTCACCCCGATAGGGGGGTTGAAGGTGTCGGTTTTAGGGTGTGGCCCGAAATGGGTGACTGTATGAACTGAAGTTGCGGTTTAGGTTCCAGTTGCGGTTTTCATTTTTGGATGTTTTTGTGAGGTGTGCTTCCGTGGGGTTTAGGGTTTAGAGTGCGGTTTGCGAGATATAGCAACTTTGACTTTAGGCGCGGGAGGTTTGACTTTGCGATTGTGACTTTGTTTTAAAGAATGAAAAGGCGAGAGTTAGCTTTTCGGATTGGACTTGACGAGAGCTACCC